>JBCEWB010065080.1:0-13512 GCA_039654565.1 Peronia peronii | reverse complement strand
GAGTGACACAATGCAGGCCCAGATTGACCACCATACTGACCAATGTCTTCCTCTAATCCCTCCCCTAACCCCACCCTTTCTTCACACATATTTTTGGAAAATAGCCGATGGTAGGAGAAGGGGTTGTATTCACAAAGAATGTGAATTCCATATGGATGTCAAATTTATCACCTCTCATCACACAGGCTATTTCCATTACAGATTTGTTCATAACCTAATGGAACTGCCCAGACTAAACACTTCGCATAGGGGTGTACTTACATTCATCTTATAGAATCTTAGTGCAGAATGCAAGCTATCATCCCTCTGACCACGCGGACTTAGATTTAGATTATTATTGGATAAGACCAGCGACGTTGATCGGGCAGCAGTGACTACAAAGAAAGACATGTGGTCTAATGACGGCAAAGAGTGAGAGCACAGGAGAGCTATCTGATAAACTAATAGATACATAGGATACTTTAGCTTTCATTCATAGGAATTATTGCTCACTTTTACTCTCAATAGCTGGATTGCTGGTCAATGCAAAACTTGTTGAGTGGGTCAAGTGGTCAGGGGAGTCTGCGTTCTTATTCAGTATTGAACTGTATTGTGTAAACAAAGAGATTACATGTATTTGATACTCTTCTCCCACATGATCATTTCTTTTGTATGTAGTTACAGACCGTTTGAGTGGATTTGAGCGGGCCATGTGGCGTTGGATTTCTCTTCTTCCATCTTTCTGTTACCTATTGCCATGATTCGGTTCTATCTATCAGGCTTTCTCACAATGATATTCTAAGAAAAAAAAATCATTGACTATTGAAAGATCTTGTTCTTAGATTCAGCTGTACCTATTATCATTATGTGACATTTTGACAAAACTAAGTCTGATAAAACTTAATTTTGGTCGACAAGATGAGAAATATCACAGCGATGTGACAGGCATAGCATGCTAGCATGGAAAGGCCACTCTGTTTTTTAAATCCGAGATTTGCATTATAAAGAGCGCTTCACGTGTTGTGCGGCGCACTTGTGGGGTTAATGCTCTTAAGTAGATCTTTACTAAAAGACAAGCCAGTCACTGAGTCAGTATGATCTATGCTGATGGAGCTAAGGCTAATGCCAGTGCAATCAGATACCCTGATGTCTTCAGGATCTCTCAGCGGCCAGTGAGTTTGATTCATGTGTTGCATTTTTCAGAGTTTCTTGTGACACAAGTGATTTGCTCTTGCCCAAATCTCATCTGAGGTGCCCACCTTGCCATATTGAAATTTGCACCAGTTTAATGTTTAATGTCACAGTGCGAGATAATGACAGCTGTACTGTGTTTGCACATTTAGATGTTATGAGTGAGCGGTGTGGCCTTCCTGAAGAGATGCTTAAGTTGCAGCTGTTGCAGTCATTGAACAATGTTATTGTCTTTTTGTGAACGCTTTTAAACTTGCTTTTATACAAAAATACTATTAATTAAATCAAAATGTTGATCTCCTGCTTAGACCAAAAAGCAAGAGGTTTCTTATGATTATAGTGCCCTTAGAAATGACTCTCCAAAATATGTCATTAAGATTTATTACAAGTTACATTTTTTTAGGAAAAGGGCTGGCTGTGTAGTGCAAGACTTTTTAAAAATATCTGTCACTGAAGCATTCTCCAAATGTTTATATATGAAATTTGAAGAAGCTATGCAACAGTGATGTCTTCAGATTGAATGCTTTGTATTTCTTTTTTATTTGTTTTGGATTGGACTGGCAAAGCATTTCCTGATCAATTTTATTTTATTTTAAAAATTGTAGGCATTGTTTATTTTTAAAGAGCAGATGTAATTTTTTTTTTTTATACCAATATTGATCACATTGACACAAACACTGACCAATATGTTTGAAGTTGAAATTGAGGCCTGGCAAACAATTTCTAATGTCTGAAATCTGAAATCATTCCCACGCTGCCATATGTTGCATAGAGCCGTCGTAATCTTCTTCCATTCTGATCTTCTCTGTGCTGTCTGAGCCAGGTTCTCATGCTCTCTAGACCTGCTTCTTTGGCCTCTCTCATGATAGTTCTTTTAATTGTCTCATTTGGTCTCCCTGTCTTTCTTCTGCCTTTGATTTCCCAGCTCAGTGCTTGTTTTGATATCTGCTGTCTGCTCTAACACACGTGTGACCGATGTAGCGCCATCTTTTTTCTTAATTATTTTTGCTATGTGGGGCTGCTGTGAAATTTCCCTTATTTCCTCTGTTGTTTTAAACTCATTCTATGTAATGCCCATTCCATTCTGATGTGGCAATCATTTTTTTTAATGAAATTTTCCTATATATCTCACACAATTTCATTCCCAATTACCAGGGGATGAAAAGTTGGGGGTTTTTTTGTGTGTGTGTGTATGGACGTAGTCATCTCTAATTATTATTTCAAATTTTCATTTCTCTCTTGTGGGAATAGTTGCCTTTCTCCTCTGGAATTCCCCAATTATTAATTTTTATTAATTTTAATCTATGGATTCAATCTGTAAAAAATAGTACCTAACAAATTCTGGAATATGATTTTTTTTTTATTTAAATGTAACTAGAGAGTCCAGTGTCCAAATCATTCTCTTTTCCTTGACTTTATGAACCATTTTGTCCATCAATTTTGTGTGGTTTTTATAAATATTTGACTTAACAATAAAATGTAAAGAAGTTGCCCAAAGTAACTCTCAACATTGTATCAGTATCATTGGCTCAAATTTTTTGAAATTAGTGCAGTTATTTTTGTATCTATTGCTTGGCTTAACTGCCTGTTGCATTGGAAGATTAAATATATTAAAAAATATCATTTGAATGATATCAGGGTGTTTGATTTTAGTTTGATATCAGAAATGATTTCAGACTGCATTTGAATCCATAATACTGAATTTTGGTGTTTTTATTTTTACGGTTCTTTTTTTCTTGTCAGGGTGACTTGTTTGCCAACATCAGTGTTTGAATAGAAGCTTGTGTGTATGTTCTGTGTTGAGAGGGGGGGGTGGGTATATGTTCAAAGCTTTGAGAGAAACCAAAGGTCAAGCTGAATAAAGAAGGAAAAGTCATCATAACAAGTGACCAGTGCCAAATCTATTCACTCGGTTGTGCTTCTCTCAGAAATGATATGTGCGCCCTGGTGAAAACCTCTGGTCTAATAACCACCAGTTGACAAAGCTTTGCTTTCCCTTTCCTGAGACTGAGTGAGAGTGATCCCACCCCTTGCAAACACACAAAGACTCAATCGGCTTAGATTAGAGGTTACCAGGTTGTTCAGCCTGAATGATCAGGGACAACTGTCTTATGAACTTTTTATAAATTGCTCAATAGTACCAAGTAATTAAGTTAAATAAAAACATTTTTCAACAAAAATACCTGACTAGAGAGAATTTTAAAAATAGAAACCATGCCACGATCTTTAAAAAGATCTTCTTATCTTTTATTTCATATAATAGGAGAAGGGTATGGAATTGCATTTCCATCTGTTTTTATAGAGTCAGCTCTTAAGAGCATACTTGTGACCTGTGGTGTAACACTATCCATCATGATATCATTAACTCTGTGCATGAAACAATTTTACAATTGACTCATTTTACCAGTTGTGTTTCTATTTTTATTAGAGTACACATGAAATTTTATTATCTGAGGGCAATTTTGCCCCAGTATGGGAACCCTTGGCTTAGTTAGAGATAGAGATCTCAGTAAGCTGGAAGAGGGAGTGATTGTTGCTGCCTGACTGAGTCCAATTTGTGACTATTTCACTTTGCCCCACACAAAGAGGTTCATCCAACCATGAAAGCCACTAGTCCTTGACATGGGGTGTGAAATTATTTTCTATTGGGCGTGGGCAGATAGATAGGGTATAGTAAAGAAAGGAAGAAATGGCCAACAATGGTTTGTTTTGTTTTGTTTTTTACTGACCCACAGTACAAGCTTTCAAACTGCCACATTTTATGTGCTCTATCTTCATATTTTTAATTTGAATCTTACTTTGTATTGATGGTATTGGCAAATTTTGCTCCCATAGATATATTACAAGTCATGATATCCTCCCGTGAATGATTTTAGCATGGTTGTGCATATTATTTTCCATTAATTCATTCATTAAGTATCCATTTGTGTCTTTTATAAACTGTTACAACAAATTTTTTGCCCCTTTTTCAGTATTGTCACTGTTTAAGTTATTCATCCATCCAGTTATTTTAAAGATATTATTAATCATTAATGAAATAGGATTTTTTATTTCTTTGTTTGTTTGTTTGATATTGGGTTGTCTATTATGATGGCTGGTTTCATACTATCAAGTCTTCTCTCTCTGTGAAGTACAAACACCTTTCCAATTTCTGTTGTAGTAATTGTATACATTGATTTTTAAAAAATTGGGGTCAAAGAAATGAATCTGCTGCTCTTAGATATTATACATGTGCACCTCATATTATTGTGGATTTCTATGGTGTACTCCAGACTTGAAAACTAGAATGAATTCAGGTGCTGGGGTTTATCATATTATTTAGAAATAGAAGCATATCAGTACAACTATAAAAGATCCTTGAGGCAGGTAAAGATCAGGTGTGAGGACTTCAGTGGAGGTTTAGCCATTTTGAGAAACCTGAAGTAAAGCTTGGTACTAGAGAGATAGTTGATCTAAGTATTATGATCTGTTTGGGTTAGAAGGCAATTCTGTGGAAGAGAAATCTTTTTTTTTTTTTTTTCATATTGTTGTTTCCCCCAAATAAAGTGTGACATTTGGTATGTTTTGGTTCTGTACGCTGATCAGATATCCATTCCTTTCTCACAGATAAACTGAGAGCGAAAACCAGTGCATTCTAAGGATAAAGTGGGGCTTTACATTGGTAGTCCGGCACCAAGTGTGGATTACATGCCATCCAGTCAAGATTCAAGTGAGTTTAAGTGTGATATGTGCATTATCTGTGATAAGATGATAAGTAACAGTGCAACAGCTTGAAAATAAGGACTTCTTGATGTGAGATGCATTAGTAGTCACCGTGCGACAGGTAGTAAGCTAATAATTTGATTTCATGTGAAGAGAATTTACTCAAAAGATATTTTTTGGTTATTTTTGTTGATTTGTTGTGTGTACAGATAGCTGAAGGTGGGGTGTGAAATGTAACTTTGTCTGTTAGCCATGATGTCTTGTCTAGGTTGGTTTCCAGATTCCTTTTAGCGACATTTTCTTTTTCTTTAAGATCATTACAATTAGAGCACTCTAAACAATACAATGTGGTCCCCCCTGTTGTAAATGCATCAGGCTGAACTGATTATGTAAGTAGAAATAGTAGAATTGAATTTGAGTGGGAAATGCCATCAAGCCAGATTGACATGACAAGTTGACATGATGGTTTTGGCTTGATCATTGGGGTTCATAAGGATAAGTTCAGTGAATGAAGCAGCCTGATGTTATGCTTATTTGAGATGATATCATCATGATTAGAGTATGTAGAGCGTCAGTATCAGTGTGATGTTATCAAAATCACAAGGATTGATATGTGTCAGGATGGTATCCCTCTGCTATACTGTTCATCTTACTCTCTGTATCACAACTTACCCATAGCACAACACTGGGTCGTTACATTCATTGCAATTGGACAGAATAAAAGTAACATATATTTGGAATCGTATTAAATGTATTTATACATTTATAAAGACAGTTGATTGGTGGATGAGCAAAGAAAGTGTTCATATTACTGGGTTGTTGGAAAGCAAAGGCCTGCTACAAAAATTTGTGACACACATTGGATTCTGTTTGCTGCGGTGGCATAAAGGCCACAGACTTAGGACTTGGTTTGTGATTGGGGCCCAGTTTGAAGCGGCTCAACCTCGGATTCCCGGTGTTTGTGAGCAAATAGGCATGCGGACGGTGCAAATTCCTACGTCAACTCTGCACGGCCGTGCCAGCCATAGTTCGCAGAGGTTGCGCCCCCTTTGTTGGCCGGTTTTCAGTAGTCGTCGCCCTTTGGCGCCTGAGGATGTCCTCAGCGCTCCTATCCTCCTTTGACAAAACGCAATTTAATCAGTTTTATTGTTCCCCCACTACGCAAATATGTTTCTATAACTAAAAAAGATCAGTCCTTCCATCTGTCCACCCTATCGTTCATTTATCTCTCCATCCGTCCACCCGTCCATCTATTACGTCATCGGGGGGGGGGCGGGACTAGTAGATTAAAAATGAATATTTTGTGTGTACGCCTGTGTGGGGAGGAGGGGGGGAGGCTGCAGTCGTTGTTGTTGTTGTTGTTTTCCTTTTTGTTTCTAGCACTGAAACAGATACCTGGTGGTGGGCTTTAAATGGACGTCTTTTGTGAGCTTGCGAAAACAGAATAATGGAAGAAATCTTGATCTTTTTTGTTCTGCTGTAATGCTGTCCATAACAATACGTGTACATTTAACATGTTTTCTGCCTCACCTGTCACCTGGCGATGTCAGCCAGTGGTTGTGTGGCCTGCATGGAGTAGCGAGCACAAGATGGCGTCACTTATTTGAAATTGAAAAAGAGGAATAACAAAAACAAACCACTTTTGTGATTTTTGTTTATAGCTTAGTTCATGAAATAAAAAATCCGAAAAGGGTTATGGTGTAGAGAAAATGCTTTTTTCTTATCCTTATAGTACATGTATTATCAAAATTGTGTGATCACTCAATATTGCAAATGACCAGTGCAGTGGGACAGTGATTCTAACCCCCCCCCCCCCCTCCTTCTTTATACGTCAGCATAACAAAGCGAATTAGTTGGACTAGCCCGGTCTAAAACACTCCCCACTTTAGTGATCATTGTTCTTGTCTATGGTTATCATTGTGTATGTATGTGTCTGCATATGAGTGCGTATAAAGCTTGTTTTCTGTCCTTTGTTTTTGTTTACTTTGGGATCACTGATTCCAGGGAGCATTTGGTTGACATTAGCTGTTGATAGCCCAGGCGTTCGTAATCAAGGCGTTGATAGTAGAGCTGTTCATAACCTAAATGTGCATTACCTAACCTAGGCGTTAATAATCAAGGCCTTCATAGTCTAGACGTTCATAATCTAGACATTCATAATTTAAACGTTCATAAGCTATATTGTTCATAACGATGCGTTCATAATCTAGGCTTTCACTGTCATAGGCTGTGCATTCATACTTAAAAAAAATAAATAAATAAAAAATGGGCATTAAAAAAAAAAAAAAGACATAAAAGAGACATTCGTAGAATTATGAGCAGCCTGAGTTGAACAAATTACACACATAACAGTGCGTGTACATATCCCTTCGTAACCTTAAGTTTTTATGTGAGGCCATCCTTTTGATGTAATACAAAGTCTCTCTGTCTTTCTGCCCCTCTCCCCTCTCTTTCTCTTCTCATTCCTCCTTTCATCTCCTTCTCTCTTTCTCTCACCCATATCTCTGTCTTTTTCGTTCTTTAACCCTCTGTATCCTTTTTGTCTCTTGGTATTCTCGCCCATGTTTTCTTCCCCCGCCCTCCCATTCTCCCTCTTTTTTTTTTTTCCTTATCCTTTCTGTCCAGTTTTTCTCTCTTATTTTATCCTTTCTCTTGTTTTTTTTACCCTCTAGGTCTTTTTTTTTTTTTCACTTTTCCTTCTTTCTGTTTTCTCATTCTTCTTTCCCCCCCCCCCTCCCCACACACACCTTTTCTGCCCACCTCCCATTCGCTTTCATATGCAGACACATAATAAAGATGTACTTTTGTCAACAAAATGTATCTACTACAACAGCGCAATAGACAACTAAATGAGATGCGTACACGGATTTCAGTTTGTGCAATTTTGTATGTTTCAAAATCGAAGTAAAGGGATTTTTGTAAGAAAGGAAGAAAAAAAAAGGAGTGTTTCTTAATGACAATAATTGCTGCTCATTGTATCGATTGATCACTGAATCGATTGATTGATTGTTTAATTGATCGATTGATCGGTGCTTGATTGATTTGTCTGTGTTGTTGAGTTTCTTCGTTCAAGTGAAAACTTATTTGAAGTTAGGCTCATAGCAAGATGACGAACATTAGTTTGAAAAGTGGATTGGGAATGGAGTGATTGTATGGCTGACAATCATGAACGGTTAAGTCCAGCCTAGCACCTTTTTTTTTATGTCTTGACCCTCGTCTGGGATTTCAGCCCAAAATATAGTATTGCTAGAAAAGACCCCACGGCTTTGTGAGAAATCTTTTAGATACAGAACAACTTGACACTACTCTGTGACTCAAAGTGTATGATTAGCGTATTTTGGATGGTTAAACTGAATGTTAGCCCACTCAGAAGAAAACGCGTCATTTTACCGAACGTACAATTCGGACCAAACACTCTCGCCAGTTTGCTGTTGAATTATTGTCACATTTTTACAATAACGTCAAATGTAATAAGCTTTCTTCGGGTTTATGTAGATAAAAAACACATATCTTTATGCAACAGTGTTGTGTGCCAAATTTCAAATGGAAACATTCAGTAGTTTTCGAGTCCATAAGCCTTTTATGGGCTTTGTACGCGGCGGCATCCGGGACATTTAAGTGGATCGCTGTGCAGAATGGGGAATTGCGAGGTTGGACCAGAGATTGTGACTTACACACTGGTTTGTGTACATACTCTGTGTATAGAAGGCAGTTCTTGACGAAAGATGGACATTCAGACATTTCCACACCATGTAATCAAACCCATGTGTGGCGTTCGTCGCTTCGGGCTTTTCACATGATTACGCTGTCTTTTAAATATGACCTTCAATTTTTGAATAAACTGATTAATCATCAAAACAAACGTCTGTAATGCTTAACTGGCGAAAAATTCATCTTCAGCGAGCACGAATTCAGGCGTTGAATTGAAATCCGTCAAGATACACATACAAGGTACATATAAAATCTTGCGGAATAAAAAAATGGACAGAGCGTTTTGAGAAAATGCAGGTGGAAAGAGATGGGATGAGCAACATATATTTTTTTGGCAAAAGAAAAAAAAAGTATAAAGATGCCGCTTTTCAGTCCAAGGAATAGATGTCTTGGCTTTAACTGTCTGAAAACTTTGTTCAAAGCTCTAAGACAATTTTTTTGGCTGGATTTGTGTGTGTGTGCGTGCGTATGTGTGTGCCCGGACGGCGTGTCTTCATCTACCCTTCACCTTTTTTTTTTAAAATGGCCTTTTTAAAATTTTTATCATTATTATTTTTTTAAAAGTATATCATGCATAATATACACACAGGATCTCAGCAAAAATCCAATCGTTGTTATCAAGGTTAGACCTTGGTCTTCCTTACTGAATAAGCTAGAAGACTGTTGAAGCACTAAAATAATTACAATGAGTTTAAGTCTTTCCCGTCCATTTATACGATTCAACCCCGAACATTTTCATCGTGAAGCATACGCCCAGTCCTCGGCCATAGAGCCTCACGACCCTATACTGTAGTTTAAGATCTCTGTCTTTGTACTCAACTACCGATATGTAAAGTACAAGATGTGTGGTCCTGTACGGACGGAAGGCAGTTCGTGTTGTCTCAAGTGTTCCGTGACGAGCTGTAACACGGATGACTGGCGAGCGGGCGGCGAGAGCCTAAATACCTAATATGTTATACATCTACATGTATGCTGGCAGAGGCACTCACCATGAAATGAGTTCCAGACCAGAGCTCGTTGCAGGCTCGTTGGTGTTCAGGAGCAAGAGGAAGGACTGAAGAGAATGGAATGATTAGAGGTGAATTTGTTATTGTTTTTTTGTTGTCTTAGTGTCAATTTTATTTTCTTCAAGTCACATGGGGTATGAATGAGCAAAGCGATTATTAATGAAGAATTAAACAAACAGTAGAGAGCTAAACTAAATAAATAATTACACAAGCAAACAAAAGCAAAAGAACAATTAACACGCTTTGGTTTTTTTTTCTTCTTTCAAACACCCAGAACAAAGTTTCTGTAAATTATAGCAGATCTAAATTCTAGTTTAAGAAAAAAAGTTTTAAAAAAAATAAATAAAAATGAAGAAAGAAAGAAAACCGGCAATTTTTCCTTCTTTACAATGCAAATGCCTGATGATGAGAATAGTTCATTTTATTTTTTTTGTTATCCCAGTCTTCCGCCTGCATGATCCTTATGATATATAACATATGTATTTTATGATACCAAACAGCCGAGCATTTTAATCAGACGTGACTGCGCTGAGGTTGTGATGTGTATTATCCACTAATAAAATTACATAGATCTGTACAACAATTTCCCAGGAAGATGTAAGCTCTTAACCACGTGAGCAGAGGCTTCAAGCATGCAGTTTATAGCATAAAACACTCTGTAGATAGTTCATCTTAATTTCGTGCATAGTTCTAGTGTTAAACTTTGACAGATCACATTTTTCATTAAAATGTATCTATAGCCCCAACTATTCAGATACAACATATATAGATATAACATTGTAACATAAAATGTGTTATACACCAACGATAACGGTGACAAACCGTGTAAGTTCGAAATTAAGTCCAGTGATATTTTTGTCTTAAATTTTATCCCTTTGAAACCTTCTTGCATTATGCTTTTTTTTTTTTTTTATTGTAGCTGCGATAGTTTTCCGCCAGTAAACTTGCACAATATAAAGGTATGGTGCAAAAAAGGTTGCCAAGGAATAATACATTTTAAGACAGAAATATTACAACATGATTTCCGACTGTTACCGCCGACACAATATTGTAACTTTCCGCAGTATCAAAAGGCAATCTGTTAAATCTCCATATTTTCTGAAAATTTCATTTTGTCTTCTGCGCATTACATTAAAATAGATAAAGTGCGATTTATTTATTTATTTTTGGACACATTTTTGTTTGAGAGGTGTTCCGACAAAGTAGATCTACATTAGACATGCTCATGGTATCATCACTGCAGGTGGCCTTCACCGATACCTCCAAGATATCACAAAATACAGGGTGATGTTCTTCTTCCAACTGAGAACGAAAGTTTTTCCTGATCTTTATGTAGACAAGGCAGCCACATCAGCGGGCAGCGGTTCCGAGGGGGGAATGAATCGATTCTTGAAAGCCGAATTTCCTCAAGTTCCCTTTAATTTTAAAATGTAAAAGAAAGGACCGCCTTTTTTTCTTTTTTAAATTTTTAAATGTTCTCTCCTCCTCCCCCCCCCCCCCTCAAAATTACCAACCAGTGTCAAAGATATCGACCATTCAGTTTTAAAAAAAAAAAATATCTTTAACACAAATGTTGTTCTTTCTATCTTTTTTTTTATTTTTTTTATTTTTCCGAAATCAGAAATAGCATTTTAGAGAATTCAGGACCGACATACATGTGTAATATAACAAATCAGATGCATCGAGCCTTTTCGGCTAAACAACGAATTGTCGTTTCCGAATTGTGTCATCTTTCCCCTCCTTTGCCCCTTCCCCCTCCCGCAAATTATGGTAGGGTAAATGAGAGTTCTCCATTCAGCATATTTTCGAACTTGGGTGATATTAGAACGGAAATAAACGGCCGGTTGAACGCGATGAGCTGAGCTAGTGAGCGGGTGGAAGCGAACATAGAGACGATATTGTAGCTCATTCATCCCTGAGTCCTACCGTTTCCTCGTCGGTGCACAATTCAGAGTGCCTGGCTGGGAAGTCTCCAAATGAGAAGTGGTATCAAATGATCAGTTTTTTGTTGCAGTTTCCTTCCCTTCTCTCCTCCCCCACCCACCCGCCCTTGCTTCGATAATGGTGAAAATGGAGTCTGGCCGTATAGTTTCTGTTTGTATTTCAAGTGGGGTTTTTTTGGTGGGGTTGGGGGGGGGGGGAGGAGCACTGAAGGGAAAGATATAGACAGGGCAGTTTTTTAGTGGGAGGAGGAGCACTGAAGGGATAGATATAGACAGGGCGGTTTTTTAGTGGGGGGAGGAGCACTGAAGGGATAGATATAGACAGGGTGGCACTCCTGTTTAAGTGCGGCCCCAGCCTGCCTCAACTACTATGAAAGTCGCAGTCCTGAAGTAAAAATGGCACATACCGATTACTGACTTCCAGTTATTTAGGGACATGATTATGATTGGTCATTTTAGTCTTTAGAACGTACCCTAGCCCTAGTCTTAACCCTAGATCTAACCCTAACCGATGTGTTGTCGTTGTTTGATTGTATGCTTAGGGTTAGGAGTAGGGTATGTTCCAGTAGACTTAAATTAGCAATCATAATCATATTCCTATATAGTTGGAAGAGAGTAATCCGATATAAATATGTGCCATTTATTCGAATGTCTGTTTTGAGATAACTTCCCGCTGGAGGTTGAAAAGCGAAATATATACCGAAACCGAGTGTCTCACTCAGGGCTATTTTTTTTTTTTTTTGTCTATAAGATGACTGTTGCGCCAACCTCCTTGTGTGACAGCCATCACAGATATACATTTTATGCACTTCATCGTTAAGCACCAGTTGTACGGTCTATTTCCCTCTCTCTACCCACTGCCAGTCCCCACCAACACTGAATCCCGCATGAGCCCACCAACATCTCTGGCCTCTACTTACCCACAGACAATGAGAACTGTCAACAGTCTGTTGTTCAGTATTGCTATTGGTTACATGGAGAGACAGCTGCAGAATATTTTGAACTCTCATTAGATCATCTGCCAATCATCAGTGTGCGGCATCTATCAAAAGATTCTGCGTGTAAATCAGTAGATGTGAAACGGCGGTCAATGGTAGGAGCATCAAAGGAAAAGGAAAGAGGGGTTTCTGGGTGGCAGGCTGACCGTGGACCTACCACCTCCATGGACCCCCCCCCCCCCCGTGAAGTAGTAACAACACTCCTCCCCTCCCCCTCCCGTCCACAGCTCCCGTCTTTGGCGACGACCAGTCAGATTAGCAAGATAAGTAATGCTGCAAGGTTGATTGCCTTCGGAAATATGAGGGCTGCACAGAAGATCAGAAATTTGTGTACTGTATCTTCCAAACTTTTGTGAATGGTGCAAAATGCATTAGAGCTTATGCTTGACAGAAACTAAAACTGCCCCTTATAATTATTATGAGAACCATGATCGGTAAATTTCCCTCCTTTTCCCTGATTTTTCCTTCTTTTTGAATCAGATATCCCCCTCCCTCCCCCTCTCCGCTATTGTGAGGGTGGGCAGGTCTGCATTTCTACTTTCGAGTTACGACTTCCGTAGTAGAGACAGACGGGGACCACACTTAAAACAGGAGTGCCGACAGCACAAACAAGAGTTTGGCATAGTACTATGCTTGAAAGTATGACAAGGAGCATAACAAATTAACAGAGAAAAAATGACTTGCTATCATAATATTATTGTATTTTCACGCTCTAGACAGTGTTTGCTCAAGGAGCAGTCAGTCAAAGTGCCTTGGCATTTCCGGAAGTAAATATACAAATTACAAATAAACAGATAAATAAATAAAGAAAGAAAGAAAGAAATTTAGTAAATAAGTTGAATAAATGAATAAATGAACAAATGAATAAATAAGTAGTTCAATAGATAAATACGTAAATAAATAAGCAGTTCAATAAATAAATAAGTAAATAAATAAGTAGTTCAATAAATAAATAAGTAAATAAATAAGTAAATAAATAAA
>JBCEWB010065069.1:0-13513 GCA_039654565.1 Peronia peronii | reverse complement strand
GCGGCACGCAGCCTACTCTTTCATCGATTTTGAACTGCCAAAGGTTCTTTAACGTGCGTAACGTACACATGGGACCTTCCAAACATATTCGCCCTTTTCCGAGAAGGCCAGACGTCGGGCTTCCCTACCCACTGGAAGCCAGGAAACCGTTGAATCACTGAAAAAGTGCGGGTTTTCGATCTTCCTGTCCTTCCATCCCCCGATGCGAGTCAATCCCGGCCCGTTTTCTCCATGAGCAGACGCCAAACCACAGAGCCACTGCGTCCCCCTTGGGGGGTAGGAGAGATGAGAAAAATACTCTGTTCTTATTATTAATCTTATTATTAAACGCGGGGAGGGGATGATAGGGGGAGGAGGGGGGCACTAAAGCCTGGCTGTGAGCAGATCAAGACAGAGGAAAGTGGACGGGAGGCGTGGACAGTGAGCAGGCAGGCCAGTTGGCATGGACCACTACCGTCGACCAAATTACTTCCCTTTGCCAAGTACTGAAGTATAACAGAAACGTTATAAAGAGAAAAAAAAAAAAGTTCATCATGATTGTGATGATTTTTTTCCTCTCTCTCATCGTGATCATTAAATTTTTTTTCACATTTTTTTCCCCACATGTTTCAAGAGAAAAAAGTGATTTTTCCTTCCCTGTTCCTTTCCAATGCCTGCTCTATTTACCGCTTGTACTTGGTAAAGGGAGGTAACTTAGCTTGCTGAAAAAATGGCTGACTCCCCTCATCCAGTCTCCCCCCACCCTCCCCTTTCTCCTCCCCATCCACTCCCCATCGTTGCCCGCCAACAGATTGGTGTTTTTTTTTTTTTTGAAAAGGTGGATGTCACGGTTGATGTGAGATTAAGAAATTAGACAGGACTTATTCCCAACAGTAACAGCAAAGGGATATCTACTGATAAAGGATATCGACGTTCTAACGAGGAACTAACGAAGGGCACTCTTGCACAAAGCAGTATCGTTTTGATAAAGAGGATTTATGAAAGATTTATTTATAAATTGTGTGAGATAAATTTCATACACTCCCCCCCCCCCCCTCGCGAGAGCCCGGGGTATATAAGTAGGTTTTTTGCTCCCACCTGCAGGCGATGAAAGCCCGCCATCGGTTGGATGTCTTCCATGGAATGCCATCCTCGACGTTCCAGGGGTGACATCTCTTCTCTCTCTCCTTGCTCTTATCTCTGTCCCGCTCTCTTTGTTCTCTTCTTCTGTATACTTAATCATCCTTTTTGACGTGTAAACGTATCTTACCGTCATTGGTACAATATAGCCGTAATCGTGCTGATGTGCCGTTAAACCCCAACATTAACAAATAAATAAACAAATTCTCTACATCATTAATATATGCACTTAAAGCTTAGAGGAGGAACCTTCAAATCTGCATAAATCTCAAGAGTGAAAAAAAAACCAACAAAACAAATGGATAGGCAACGTTGTGATATAGCATGGCGTCCATTCAAAGACATTATATATAGGGATTCTACATTCTCTGGGATGTATTGTGTAACGTGTCCTGCCTTACCTTCTCTGAATGTCAGGTAATTGATTCTGCTCTTGTTTTCCACCCACTTGAGCTTATATCTCTCTTCATGTTTATCCACCGTCCGCTTCCATCCTAGGGCCAGAAGGGGACCCTCAACTCTGCAAGAAACACACACCAAGTGAAAGGGAATTGGTCAACGACATACAATAGCAAAGTATTTCCCGCAACTGTTACTCGAGATAACCTCCACCAGGAGGTTGAAAAACGTGTATAGAACGATGTTACTCTGCAAAAATGACAATAAAGGGTGGCAAATAATGTATAGCAGCAAATACAAGTATTTCACTCGATTCGGCATTAGTGCAGAATGAGATGTAAATTTTGTTACGCACATTAGCAAGTTCAAGGTGCATATACATGTATATCCTTCATGACTGTATAGACATAGAATCAGGATAAGTATTAAACAGACAGATCTGGTAGCACGTCTCTCCTTCAAATCTGCAGAAACAAAAAGAGAATGGATGAATAACTAAATAATATCTAAAGCAAGATTTCTCCTCAATTGTGCACAGACGAACTCAGAATGAAGGTTAGGTAACCAATATACGGAACAAGCATCTGGCTCAAATCTGCAGAGACAAACATATAGTGACTCATAAGTAACTATATATAAAAACAAGCATTTATCCCAACTTTACATACAAAGACAAGGCAAGAATACGTATTTACAGTATAGATCTGCTGATACCCTGAGCATATGGTTACAATTGCGAAGAGTTATCAACATTCGTGACCACTATACGGTTGAGGTTTTTTTTCATCTTTCAGACACAAAAAGGCGGCTATCTTAACGACCAGTAGTAATTTCCTTAAGTTGTTATGTTTCTACAAGCGATATAGAACTGTCAAATTCATTTTTCTCGATAATAATGTCCTGATGCTTTGGAGAGCAAAGAATTTAGCTTTCCAGTCAACACAGATCTGACCAAGTCTTGATAAACCAATACTTGGTCAGCTCCCTCACCCATTCACTTTCCACCTGCCCCCTCTCCTTATTGTCTTCTGTGATCTTCTCTGTACATGAGCGGTCAATATTCTTGAATATCTGATGGACAGTCAAGAATTTTCTTTGGCCAATGTTTCTGCAGACGATTAATAGATGCTTTTTTGGGGGGTATATCCTGCTGACTTGGACAGATAAAGCGATCGAGCAATCAACACTGATCAACGCAAGAAACCCCCATGTTTTGTCACCGCCTCCCCCCGTCTCTTCATCTCCTTCCCCTCTCATTTTGTCTCCATTTTCCCACCGCCTCACCTTTCCCGACCTATTCCCAGCTATGGGCAATGTAAGCACTTTGAGGCAATCAGCGAGCACTCGGCATTAACATTGTTCAAATGTTCCACACCACTTGCACCGCGTGTCCCCGGCCCTCGACAGACTGCAAAGTTTGCTCCAAAGATGTCAGACCTTCAGCGCAAATCGCTGACTATTTGCTCGGGAAATAGTCCTGAAATTGGACGTGTGTTTGGCTTATCTATTGGACCAAAAACCGGAAGATTCAATTGACCCACTTTTTCCCGCCCGCCAGGGTTTGACGACCAAAATGCAGAAAATCCGTACTGCATTTCGTTTCACGAAGAAGTATTTGGATGTCTATCACACACTCATTTGTTTATGTGCATGGCGCAAGTCGAGGTGTTCTTGACGAACAACTTGCCCAGACAAGTACAGTGAAAAACGAGCAACAATCTTCAGATTACAGGACAGCCTTTGAAGAATCGCGTGAAGCCTCGTAACGTTTTAATGACCATCTCTAACTTACTTTTTTAAAAAAAATTAACCCCCCCCCCCCAACCTTTTTGATAAAAAGCTGCAAGATTGTCTGAGAGGTTCAGGGAAGAAATGTTTGAATACATGTTTGATGTCGTGCCGAAAGCAGTCCTCTGAATGTAGTTCCCTGGATGTTTAGGATAAATGTTAATGTTGGTCTGAAATGAATGAAAGTGTGCGAGGACCTTGCTTGTCGAACGCTATACAAGCAGTTGGTCATATCTGCCTTTTTCCACTAAGATATGAATGTGTGTGAGTCATCTACAGATATGGAAATACATTTCTATAAATGTCTCATGACGCATGTTTATCATCGCAAATGTTGACATCGCAGCCTGACAGTGAAAACCATGTTATCTCTGAAGAACATCATCAAAGTGAGATCAAACCAACAAATTCGATCCACTCACGGCGACTTGCTATTTTAAGGTTTAGAAACCTGTCTTGACAATGCCAGAGACCAGGATATCAGTCCTGGATTCTCTCCTCAAATGTTATCTCACCAATTTGCTTTAAGTCTCAAATCTTCAGTTCTCGCAATCCCTCTGACGTCAAGCTCTCTGTTTGACAACGATGTGTATTTTGGGAAAGCTTAGACAGGAAGAAAAAAGAAAGAAAGAAAGGGAGAGATAAAAAAGGCAGACAGAAAGACAGAAAGAAAGAAAGAAAGCAAAAGAGAAAGAAAGATAGAGAGAAAGAAAGAGAGAAAGAAAGAAAGAAAGAAAGACAGGCAGACACACCGCATGACTTTATCATCGCCAAAACCAGCTACAAAAACAACAACCATGAAAAATAAATTACGAAAGCAACAACAACATCAACAACATCATCTACAACGACAGCATCGCTAACAACAACATCAACAACAACAAAACGACAGCTGGGGGAGTAAAACAACACCAACAACATCCTCTACAACAGCAGACAAGTACCCACAGCGCAGTGCCGTTCCCACCACCAATGAAGAAGATAGGCTGCATGTTGTTGGGCAAACAACACTGTGGTAGTTTGGAGGGTCGTCCACCTTTCTTGGCTCCTCCTCCTCCCCCTCCTCCTCCTCCTCCAGACTTGTCTTTTCCTGTATCATCACCACCACCACCGCTGCCACCACCACCAACCCCTCCACCTCCTCCCTCTGCTTGGCTGGTGGTAGTCTTCTGTTTCTCCTCACCTCCTCCTGTTTTCCGACTTCCTGAGGAACTTCCTCCCCCTCCTCCTCCACCTCCCCCTTTGCTCTCTCCATCTTTTCCTCCTTCTGCACCGACAACTTTCTTGCTGGACTGAGATGGTGCAGTACCTGGGGACGAAACAGAAGAAATCCGTTGTTGTATTCAGTGCTCGAAGATAGCATCTAAAACAAACACTCTTGTTTTTACAATGTAACTTGTGAAACCAATATTGGGTGACAGCAGAGAGAGAAGAGCATAAAAAACTGAACATTCGATGGCAACGAAAAGGCTAAGACTTTTGTTGTCTTATATAAAACGATATATGGAATAAAATAGTGGACAGTAACGAAGAAAATTGTATATTCGACAAGACCATATTCCAATTTAGAATCTGAAGTTTGATGGTAGGATGACAATGTGCCAATAGATAAATAAATAAATAAGTAAATAAATACGTAAATAAATAAATAAATAAATAAATAAATACGTATATTAATAAATTAAAAATTCCACCTTGGCATGTGAATGAATCATGTTTTGATGATGAAAACTAAGTATTGAATAAGTTCGATTGTAGTGAACTAAACATACTAAAATAACATTTCTTTATAAAGGCTTAGATTTTGCATGATAAGTTTGTGAAGTGATTATTCTGTTACGATAGTGCCGGAATCCAACAGCACGGGATGACATAGGCATAATCATAACATGAATGTGACAGTCACATGAATGTGACTGAAATAACAGGGTGGTAGCTTGTAAACGAAAGATCCGATAATAGCTTGTGAATTAAACAATCAACGACAGCATGTGAATTCAACCTTTGGTGTAACTAAGGACATGTAAATGAAATATCCGATAGATAGCACGTGAATTAATTCTGGCCCATGACGTCCAATTCAGTGAAGAACATCATTACGGCGTTTGGATAAAACAGATCACGTGTACTGCAACTAAACTGGCTATGCTGCGTAACATGCCAAAAATAAAAGAATTAAAATAAGTTTAAAAAAAAAAAGAAAAGATCATATTTTACACACCATAGCAAGCCACAGTTGTCATCCAATGCGCTGCCCAATATTTTCTTCTCTCTTCTATCATCGCCAACCTACGAGACATTGGAATGTACAAGTTCCATTTAGATGCAGACCCTCCGGATATTTGATACCACTTGGGGGAATCCATTGGATTTCGAAGTATCAAAATGAAATGCCATTGTCTGCATTACAATGTGCTTTCCTCTCACTGCCTGTATACCTTACTAAAAACACATGTCTCACAGCTTGAAGTGTGACTCTTAACAAGAAACCTCCAAAAATGCATTCAGTTCAAAGGATAGCCTCAGAGGTCTAAAAGGAGAGTATCCAGGCAAAAGGTCATTATCATTTTTACAACCTGCTTCGTCCTTGCTGCTTGTATTTTCCTGTTTGCACTCCAAGTATATCCGTATATCTGGCTTTTTGAAGGACGTCTTCAAGAAGTTCCATATATAAAATTCAAATGAAATCCAAACAATATTACACGGACTGTACGAAATTGAAGGCTACAATCACTGGTACAATCTGCATTTCATAATTACTTAACGATCTGAATGCTTGAAATCCAAGCTATGTTCGTTCAATGCATTCCATTTAAGCACAGTTCGAATAAAATCTATACACGAATATCTCTGGCGTATTAATAAACTGAAGTCTACTACCATTGCTACAATTTGTACTTACTACTTGTTGATATAACTATTCGTAATCAGCACTAGCTGTGTATCTGGCTATCTGTTACTTCAATAAGCTTCATTATATTTTAGAAAGAAACACTTCGAAAGAAATCTATACAGCAAAACGATAACGCATTTTATAATGTCAGCTATTATCACTTATGCTATCTGTATTTCATATGTATATTAACTATATTCCTTCACATTTTTTCTCACTACTAGGACATCTAAT
This sequence comes from Peronia peronii, assembly GCA_039654565.1. Lineage (NCBI taxonomy): Eukaryota > Metazoa > Mollusca > Gastropoda > Systellommatophora > Onchidiidae > Peronia > Peronia peronii. Next base: position 7,080 of record JBCEWB010065069.1, on the reverse strand, counting down.
TGCTCGCCCTCCTACAGCAGAATATGAAACAAGATTAACCCCTTGACATGCTCAGCCAAACTACCACAAATCTGAGAAACCAAGCCAAGATCTTCATTTCCTAGCTAAATGTATTCCTAACTGTGAGGGTATTTGTGCTCGTTCAGCAGAGCATGAAACAAGTTAACATTTTGACAACCATAAGACACAATCTAAATGCCAGTGCAAATACGACGACTACGGGCAGTTCCTCTGCATTTCTTGATAGACTATCTTCCATACTGCAACTTCATCCTTAATGCTGATGATATTAATGGCATGTGTCTACTATGGTCCTTCAAAGGAGCACAAAACGCGATTAACCCGTCGACTGCCGAGACTTTTACCACCACAGTCAAGAGAAGCCATATCGAGATCTAAGTGTGAGATCACTGCCGGGTTTCTTTGTCTACAACACAAAAGTCTCAGAAAATAACGATCCTCGGCTTTTAACTGCAGGCACTTCAGTCTTCAGTGTCAGCACAGGCAGACGCATCGAGAGCCACAGAATAAACAGGCATTAGTCCAGCCAGTAAAAGGGCTGGCAACATTTCTAACACTTCCTTGGCCAAGACCTTCTGAAGGTTTTCTTGAGTCTGCTTATTCTGATGCTCTTGGTAACTTTTTCATGTGCCTGTATGTTTTTTGAACGTTTACTACTTTGTTCTATATCTGAAGTTGCTTTAGAAGACAAAGAAATTTTATCCTGTCCTATTCTATCCTATACTATCCTATACTATCCTGTACTATCCTATCATATCATATCCCATCCTATCCTATTCTATCCTGTCTTACCCTGTCCTATCTTATCTTATACTATTTTAAATTAACATACAGGGACAGATTTGGCAAACCTACCACGGCATCTGTGTAATCGATAATGGATTTAGCACAGAGATGAAATATTATGCTAGTCAATCGTAGCTTTCAGGAACATCGACTGCTCTTAACCCCTTCACTGCCATGATAACTGCAAATTCCTCCTATTTTTCCTGTGTACGATACGCAATGCTTCCACATCCTGTTCTGGATGGTCAAATATTAAATCAGGCATGAAAAGTTCTTTTTTACCCTACTCATAATTCACTGGCCTAATCTGAAAGTTTTTTAAATTATGCCTTCACATTCTTGTGACTGTGAGCCTGGCAGCTAAGGAGTTAAACAAGTCTATTCATTGTCCGCCGGAATTCGCAAATCATTCATATTTTTTTCTTTGCACAGGTTTTGATATGTAAAGAGAGAATCATTTATCCACAGAACGGCAATAGGTATCAAGATATCTAATATGTTGCTCTCTTGAGGACAAAACTTTGTCACATATAATATAAGCAGTAGAACAAGAATGCATCAAATACAAGAAAGAACAACTGTCGAAAAACAAATTGCAATAGACTGTTATCCCCAAACAGTAAACTGCTTGTGGCCATAAATCCACGAATAATAAAGAATAAACGCTGCATTCCTGTATCTAGAGAAGCCAGAGTGAATCAATCAAGTGCCATGACCATAAAATTAAAATCAAATCCAAGAAGGTAGCGTCACATAAATTCATTTATTTACGGTTTGACAAGATTAAAGCCCCATGTGAATTTATGCTGGCGTTTATTGAGTGTCGTTTGAACCACTGCTATATCGCGTCAATAATATCGCGTCAAATCTTGGCTATAAACTTTAATACCGGTAATAGTAAGGCTGTGGTTACCAACGAAGAGACAGATTGTGAGACAGCTGAGGAAAAACCGATCGAAATCGAACTGTGGAGATAATGCAAGTTGAAGTGGTCACACCCTTAGAAATACGTCACGCTAGATTGGCAGGAGAAGCCCTACATGGCACCACGAGGGACCAGGTTCAGAGACAAACCAAGGAATACTTGAATGACGTGAGGTGGGACTGAGATAAAGAACGCATGACTGGACTGAATTGGCGCGAAATAGGACAAAAATAGCAAAGGGCGGGAGAGCTAGGAGATCGTTTGTAGAGATCTATTTACTGATGATGATGATAAAAGTATGCTGAATTGGACAGGCGAAAGCAAATACAAATCGCGCGGTTATAGATCTGAAAACGTCGATTGTGGACATCCACAGCTACAATCATAAACATTACATATGCAGCTGAACATTACATATGGAACTGGGCACTGAATGGTGACAGTGTATTCCTCAATCAGTGAGATCTCATCGACTACATTGATCATATTCCTTCTTGACTGATAATTTCGATCTCTATGGAAGGCCACCATGAACGATTTTGACTGGCTATCTTAATAGAGTTTTTATAACGATTGTAATACTGGCGTGAGTTCATATGTTCATTTATGGTGTATGAAAACTAAAGCATATGAACTTTCAAAATGATTTTTAAAAAAGAGCAAACCCAAATTCAACTAACTTATTTGACCTTTGAACACCTGGGAGTATTCTGCACGCGTTTTGACCAGGTATTTACATATACATATATATAAAATTATGTCGCAATTGAATCTACTAACAGCACGTTTTGTTCATAAACACACACATACAGAAACACACACACACACACACACTTACATACAATACTGATGTGCATATTCCAACAAAGACATAAGTTACTGATTTCAAATGCGGAGAAGACAATGGAGGAAATGACTCACGAAAGTTCTCACATTGACGGCAATATAGACCAACACACGTGTAATTGTATAGATCTGCCATCAGCCGAGTTGGATGGGGAAAGAAGGCCATGAAAACGGTGAGGAAAAATACCTGATGGGCTTCATGCAAAAACAACAATACATGTCATGATAAAAACATCAAAAGAGCTGCCATGATTGTCCAGGTCATGTGACAGGGTATAACACAACGACGTCGATAAGGATGATGACGATGACGAAGATTAAGACCAGGACACAGGTGATGAACATGACGTTGATGTCGTGACGACGAGAGCAATGGTGATTGAGAAATTGATGGAAAGGAAAAAAAAGAGGAGGATGGTGTTGCTGATGATGATGACGATGACAATGGTCATGATGTCGGATTATAGTGGCGCACTAACTAGAACCCCTTCCACGGAGAACATCTCATTATTTTTGAATGCGTGGCAAATATCTTCGTCGTTTGACCAAAAAAAAAAAAAAAAGAAAATAAACGGACATGTGGTATATCTTTTGTACATAGAAATTTCACATTCTTACCCATGTATATGCTAGCTCCCTTCCACAAACACGGCACAACTAAACCACAATGACGCTTACAAAAGCCAACATCGAGACAGAAAACAACCAACCTCTATACAAAACATTGATAATGTACTAGGTGAAAAAATTGCCCCTATGTATTTCTTTTTTTTTTTCTCTTCTTCTGTGGCAACGTGAGACATTCTTGTACATGATCAGTGGTTCCCCTCTTATATCTAGTGCTGTATCAATTACCAGAAGCTCCTATTCATAAGCTCCCTTCACATGGAGCTACTTTTGGCAGCCCTGCAAACAGCCTGGCGTCGGTAAATATGTCAGATTACTAGAGTGTTATCACAGACTTGATATTTTTTAAATGCAAACAATGTTGCAAAAGGGTAGAATGTGAAGTTAGTATTAATGGAGAACTTGTCATAAAATATTGAGATTTTACTAAAACAGGAAAGAAGGGAAAAAGGCCGACGGAGCAGTGCGAGTGTGGAAGATGATGAGATTGCGAAATAACACCTTCATTCGGGTATAACATTGTATGTAGAAATAGTTTCACTGTAATAATATGTTTTTCCACCAATATTATTATAGTTTTTGTTCGTGTTGGTATTGTTGTTGTTGTTGTTTGACGAAAGCCCTGCTGCAAAGTTAGGACAGAGATCGTCTTATGTCTGGTTACTGTAAATTCACATGTATAAATTGCAGGGCATACATCACTCCAACAGTAAATGTCCAAAAAAGATGTAAATATTATTTCTTTATCATTGTACATTATTATGGTAGCCAATCGTGAACGATAAAGTATATAGTAACATTTCGGTCGTCTGTGTATCCGCATGTGGGACATATAGTGAAACGTACTGCAGAATTAGTTCTGGCCTTCAGTGCTGCAGGCTTTTCTCCTTGACTACTCTGGGTTTGTTTTCTTTTTTTTTAACTAAGCATTATTTCATTTCCCTGCGAATAGTTTGCCTTTATTCTAATCTCAGTTAAACAAAACAAATTTAGACAAGTAAAGCAACAGAAGGAAACATCGTGTGGTTGTCCGCTAAAAGGGGGGACCAGCCTATGAGAACAGTCAGTGTCTCTATAACAATCTACAACAATACACAACAGAAACTCTTCAGGTTAAAAACTCTCTAGGTCTGGTCGACCTTTGCCAAGCATTGATTTATTCCCTATCAGATCAGGTTCCCAGCGATGTGTGTATTGCACAACACTGGGAGCTAGGTGTGGTCAATGTTTAGATAAGCCCTATCGAATAATATGCATAACTTGACAGATTCGTCTCCCACGATCTCAGCTTTACGAGGTAATAATACAAAGTCAAGTCTACCTGTACAATCAAACAAACTGAGAATTTCCTCCCCTGACAACACACAGAAAACGCTCACAAAAAAAAAAAAAAAAAAGCCTGAGGATTAATTTATATCACATGTAAAAATGTAAGCAATTATATATCATTGAAAAGACTTCTTTAGCAAGATACCTGCATTATAGCTATGATTTTTAAAAAATCGCAGAACTGAACTATGGAATGGACGCTCCCTCCCCCTCCCCACCTCCCCAAACAAAAAGAGAAGAAAGGGGAAGCCCATGACTTGACAGAAAATATAAAGCAGTCAAAAGATTAACATCAATTGAGAGATTAAACGATGATATATTATTGGTAAGATTTCATCCGTAAAACGCTTGCACATTGTTATGTTAAACAAAAATAATTCACAAGACAAACAATGAGACTGAACTTAAGAGAAAAAAAAAAAAAAGACAGGCCATGCCCAGTTTGAAGATAACGCACTGAGGAAGAAATGAAGGCGGGCAGAGACTCATCGGTTAAACAGGAGAACCATTTGATGATCAAAGTCATTGTCGCTGTCAGAGCCACGGCCTGTGTGAGTTAACTCTTTCGTGGCCGTTTCTACTTTTAAAATCAGCGACTTTGCGTATGTTGTCTGCTCGAGTACACACATCCACATTATATGCTGGTTTTATTGCTGAATGAAACTTGCTCCCAACGGATCCGGATCAGATGATAAAAAAAAAAAACAAAAACAAACCAAACACAAAAACAAAACAAAACAAAAAAACACAACAACAACAAACAAATCAGAACAAACAAAAAAAAGGTCCACTGGAGGAATGTTGTGACAGCACAACGACGATATTAAACAAAACAATAACAAAACTTCCGGCTTCGTCTTTTGATACTTCCAAACGGCCACATCCTTCAGATAGATGTACATTATCTCCCTGATCACTTAATAATATAGTTTCATCATCTTAGATTTGCAAATTGCAACTTTTTAAAAACCAAACAACAACAACAACGACAACAATAACAACAACAAACATGAGATGATGAGAGCAGTATGGATGGTTGGTTGAAAAAAAAAAAAAAAAGAAAAAAAAAGAAAAAGAAGTGTAGAAAAGAAAAACAAGAATAGAAGAGAAAAAGAAGATTAGAGAAGATAAAAAACAGGAGCACTGCTCTGGCAGAATAATCACAACAACGCGACGGTGAATACAGAAAACTATGGTTAGAAATTCCCTTGTCACATCAAGTCTCGCACGAAAGGCATTGACCTGGGGCTCTCTATCGTGTTCTTCACAGATATTGGTATTTCTACAAGGGACATGATATGCACGAATTATATGTAGAATAAGTATACAGTTCCAGACTTACTGATCAGTAATAGGGACCTGCAACGAGTTCGAGCTTGGCTTTCTGAGCTTATGATTGCTTAGCGTTCAAACAAAAGTTTCAGCGACATAGTATCGAAGAGATGATTACTTTTATCCTTTGAAAATCACCTACGTCATTTACAATGACGTACAATGACGTTGACTTATATTTACACAGCCAACTTTGCTTACTTAAACTCCTAGATTTCGAGTTCCACGAAAGAGAACAATATTACATTGCAATGCCGATATCTGACTTTCAACAGCATAAAAATGTCACTGGTCTCAACACAAAGGAGGCAACAGAAGAAGAGTACGCGGGTAGAAAAGATTAATGAAACAACTTTCACATAAACAACATAATATTTCAGATTACAGACCAACCTTGGCTTCCCGAATGCAGTTGCTTGTTGCTCAAGGAGAAATTTGATTGGGATGTTATCGATGAGAATAGTTTACCTTTCAATGTCTGAATTATAACAATAAAAATTTGAGCAATTTTGTGGACGTAAAATTCTTCAGCTTGTGTCCCCTGAGCGGTGTAAATTTAAGTAGCATTCATTGCTAACATTTTATTGTGGGAGTACGTGACTGATCTCGATACAAAGGTGACAAAAGGCAAAAGAGGAAAGTCTTAGATTAGAAAAGATTAATTAAGCCGCGTTTACACAGTTCTAATTTTACGTTCTAATCTTCTTAGAATCAGATCAAAATTCAGAACTGATGTTTACACGGCTCTAATTAAGAAAATAATTTAGAAATGAAAGCTTTCCGTTTCCACCGTTGTAATTTTGTTTTCTATTTAGAACTGACTTCAGAATACGCGTTTACATGGTTCTAATTCGACTGTAAGTTAGAATAAAACTGAGAATTGGGTCTTCCCGTTCTAATATTTGACGCAAACAAGCACATTAGAACACGCTCTGTTTCCGTTCAACATTGTATTCTAAACATGGCTGGATTCAAGACCACCAGTACTTTCATTGCCGCTTTCGAAGCTCATCCAGTCCTCTATAGTGGTCGATTCAAGGCATGTTATTCTTATAAGTAACAGCTACACTCATCCAAGACACCATTTCACTCAACTGCTTGAAATTTCTACGCATTATTTTACGATACGTCTTTCTTTAAATCACACACACACACACACACACACACACACACACACACACACACACACACACACACACACACACACACACACA
>JBCEWB010065058.1:0-13513 GCA_039654565.1 Peronia peronii | reverse complement strand
GGAGGGGTTGCCGGTGATAAGTGAATGAAGGAGGGGGGGGGGAGATAGAAAAGGAGAGAAGGAAAATGCTGGATGGAATGAAGAAACGCACGAGGTCATGTCTGACTGAGACCTAGACACACGGACATGATGTAAGAATAAAAGTAGCTCCCAGTTTCCAGTGAAGCTGATCTGATGGTTCTGATAGCGACTCTGTGGCTGATAATGGTCTGACAGTCTATGATAGTGTAACACTAGCGCAGATTTTAGCCAATAATCCTCTCTTACCGTTCGCCCCATCTTCTTTTACTTCTTGACTTTCCCAGGCTGTCAGTTATCATTCCGCAGTATTAATTCGCTTTTCCCTTCTCATCTCTGACAAACGAATAGCATTCTTACTACACTAAATGAAAGCCCAGGTGAGTTCATGGCCCAGCTTCGCAAAGTTAGAAATAAGCAAACAAACAAGCTGATTAGGAAGAAGTTCACTGTAGTGAGAGCTCAACATCGACAGTGGAACTTCCTTCTGCAGCTGTAGATGTATTTGCTACGTTGTTCTCTCATACATGTGGCCCACACCTTGCTGGCATAGTTAACTCAGTGTGAAGGGACCGAGCTGGTCAAAGATTTTCCTACTATATTATGCGTTGGCATTCCTTCACAAATATGTAAACAATGTGATACCATGATCCTCATAGCATTATAATCCCAAAGAATAAATTGTCATTTCTAAAGCGTAATTATGATATGCCACTGAGGAAACTCTGATATTCCAGTGTTATCTAGTGATGCCTTAAGGGGAATGTAAACATTTACAGTTCTCTCGTAAGTAGAATCTCTTCAGCAGAGATTTCAGGCAATCTAAGATAAAAACATAAAAACATTGGGAGCTTTCGGATTTCTTTCCGTCCCACCCATCAGGAGAAAATAGACAAAAATTCTTCCTCGTTTACATCCCAGCCCATTCACACGGACAAGATAATCAAGACTAATTATGAAGTAAATGAGGAACAGGTAGCAGCAGTAATAGTTATCTGAGATGTAACACATATTCTATCGGCTACTTCCAATTTTTACCTTCATCTAAACGTAACGATTTAGACACAACAAAAATGAACTCATTTCCTTTCATAAACAAGTTTTCAGTTCTCAAGTCCTAACACAAATTTCCATTTTTTCCCCTGACTTAGCCGGCCACAAAATGCTGATTTGCGTTTCTGTGAAGCTGTGTTTAATTACTATCTAGAATTATATCAAGGCAATAACAAAATAAGGAAGTCTTTACCGGTCAAGACTGTGAATGCCATCATCAGAAACATTGACAAGCAACGTCACACCAATATCAACCCACACAGTCAACAGTACTATACTAACAACAACAACAGCAGCAACAATAACAACAACAACAACGACAAAAATAAAACAACACATTTTCACTTGGACAGTGCCATTATCAACAGATGTACAACTGACGGGCTTTTAGTTGTAAACACATCAAATACTAACATAGGCACAGGCTGGTTCTCTTGTCTGGAACTTTCACAGCCCTGCCTATTGCGCCACTATAAATAACCATAATCTTCTCATTCATGCAGGAAATAAGAGGTAAGGATGGCGGTAGAGATTAGAGAAGGGGAGGTGAGGGAAGAATACAGTCCTACGTGACCTATAGTAAATGAGAGCAAATCTTATCTCAGACCTTGTCACCTACGTTCTTACGGCACAAACATCAACATGATCTGAAAGGAGAAAGAACTGATCGTAGAGTGATAGCCAGACTTCGTTAACGATGAGGCTGGGAGAAGATGAATAAAGGATGGTCAGGATGAGTGGATAGGCGGAAAGGTAGAGTATTATGCAGAGGGCATTATGGTTATAGATAACCTATGATCAAAAGCCCAGGTGTGTTCTGTCGATATATCCTGAAGATAAAGTTCTCTCCTGTTATCTTGTGCCATCATTTTCATCGTCTATATTTTGTCGTTGTCGTCATTTGATTACTCTCACTATCATCAACAAATGACGACAGGACTATTTAAGATGGTTAAAAATACGTCTCTCAACAGATATTATTGTTTTGATGCCGTAAATAGTAATCCATGCACTAGCTTCATGCACTTATCCATGTCCCATTTATTGCCGATATCATCTTTATTTCATCATATGTTATCCTCAATAAATGAAAAGCATAATATATTGTGGAAGATTCAAGCAGGCTATGGATGCTACCGTCATACCTTATCTCTTTTGGTCTGTGACTATCATTTTTGCTGTTGTTGTTCATCGTCATTTTGGACGACAGCGATGAATGCATGACATTGACCGTTTCATAACAAACCTTTTCAGTGACGAAGAGATTTTTTTTTTCTTGAGCATTGTTTTAAGGAATAATCATCCTTTTAACGTGACAGAAATGTTTACGATACGCACCTAGCTAAAAACATAGCTGACCTCGTCTGGACAATTATAAATGAAAAAGAAAAATATGGATAGATCAGTGCAACAGGTGGACTTTGCTAAGAGGTGAACATTGTCCATTAGTTGCACATTTTCTCCTATGTGCTAAATTCAGAATGGCAAGGAAGATTCTCCAAACATAGTAAGAGGAAGAGCAATCACTCTTTATATTCTGCCTGGCATTACCCAAATGGTCTATAGCAGTGGTTCCACACGTTTTTGCACCCGGACCCTTATGTAAAAGCTTGAAACCCGACCGACTCCCTACTATCAGCAGCTTGATTTACATTGTATTTTCTGTGATTGGCCTTGCAGACACACATACACATTCACACAGGCACATACACTCACAGGACATGCACACAAACACCCCCAATGTCATCCAATGACACTGAATCGCTGTAACAAGTTTTTTTGTTTTTTTTTTACTGAAACAAAAACAAAAATGTGGGAGCGTAAAAACGTGATTGAGTTGAAATTAATTGCACCCAAAGACATTTCTAGCAAGGCTACGCCATCTCCTTCAAGGCTCCGCGACCCCCTTGGCGATCCATCGGCTGGGAATCCCTGGTCTATAGAAACATTTTGCTTCATCGACATTGTTTAAGTTAAAATAAACTGGCCTGAATGTTAATGCCAGCTCTACTCCGGTAATCATTGATGTGGTTCAAGTTGACTAAGTGTGTCTGTTACTCACACACCAGTCATCTGTCTCCTCATCCTAGTGGAACAATGACAACAACGCTAGGTATAAAGGACTCGCATTGTATCCATCCAAACGATGAGCTGTATGGAGAGAGCAAAACAATAACGAACTCATTCTACGGTTTCTTAAGCGCGTGCTTGAGCGACACAAAGGGAGCTCTGACGGATAGGTCTATTAACGGACAAAGAGTCTACTCTCAGCAAATAACATTCGTCATGACTTCTCTTATCTTGCTGGCAAGGAAAGGGGAGTGTGAGAGTGGTCTATAGTACTAATTTAACATTGAGATTCTTGCAGTACATTATCTCCTGCCTTTTCATTATTTTCCAGCAGCTACCTTTCCTTACTTTGGACTGTTGCTGATAAATTATGTGTATTACTCATTAGGTTAATAAAGGATTTCACCAACATTACTCATCCTTTTCTTCCCCTCCCCCCCCCCCCCAACTTGCTCACTCTCTCTCTCTCTTTCTTTCTTCTATTCTTTCTTCTTCTATTCTCTTTGCAATGGCGTCTCTCGTACTATTCGGTCGACGCAAATCGTTGACTCATGTCTTCATACTGACTGATTCATTCACTCACTCAAGTTGTCGCTACCTCACTCACTCACTCACTCACTCACTCACTCACTCACTCACTCACTCACTCACTCGCTCGCTCGTTCGCTCGGTCGCTCACTCACTCACTCACTCACTCACTCACTCACTCACTCGCTCGCTCACTCGCTCGCTCGGTCGCTCACTCACTCACTCACTCATTCACTCACTCACTCATATCTTATTCTTCTTCCGCCTTCACACAAACACATTCATTACTTTGTGAAATAAAAGCTGTTTCACCATGTTCCTTTCTAATTTGTTTCCATCCTATGGTTCTGACTTCAGATATTTTGACACAGTCCTAATAAACTGCAGCAATTAACAAGAATTTTCTGAATCCATCCCATTCCGGATAGGCTAACCCACTAAACAAACGATGCGTTTTTCCTCGACAAATGTTCCAGGGGCGTCCAACAAAACAATAGAAGGCCAATGTAAATACGAGGCAAATGCTGCACAAGGTTAAACAAACAGATTATCTCAAATCCACATCGGAGAAACGACTTCCTGGAGACGGCATATGGCCAGGGTATCAAAGGCATATGGTACGTGATGGATGACTAGCATAAAACGTCTTCATGTCCGTTTTACGCTAAAGATTACGGAGAACCTTTCAAAGCAGAACAAGATCGCAAAGTAATGAGTATCAGTTCCATGATCTTTTATAAGGAAAGAATTGTGATGGCGAAATGAAATTTTAGACATTATATAGACAGCGAGAAAGAGAGAGAGAGAGAGAGAGAGAGAGAGAGGGAGGGAGGGAGAGAGAGACACAGAGAGACTAAAACAATTAACATTTAAAAAACAACAAAAGAAGAAGAAAGAAAAAACAAAAAACACTGAAATATGGATTTCAGAGGAAGAATACGATGATGCCTGATGAAGAATTTGCAATAAAGATGGAAATGAAAAGTAATGAACTTCGTGTCAAAAACAAAAAGCAAAAACATCACAAAGATAAACAAAAATTGCAATCGAAACCTTTTAGATTAGCCTTAGTGACAGATGATTACAAGACAATGGGAGGGGAATTTCAGTATTGTAGCAAACCCGTGGAAAAGCAAACAAAGATCCCGTTCAAAGAGATAAAATTGATGTGGACGTTCGAATTCACGGTCATGAAATTATGCACATAGTATATATTGACCCAGACTTGGTTAGGGATAAGGATATATAAATTTAGTTATATCAATAAGTCACACAATGAACCTCCTTGAGGACATCTCGTGTTTCAAAGTACAATTTTGGGTACACTTTAGTCAATGCATCAACATACCAAAATATTTCAGGACAGAACATGTGACAAAAATAGCGACCGAAATTCTATTAAGCTTATATAAGAGCCAAATTAAAAGAGTTTATAACAGTGATGCCTAAATTTTACTTAGACTTCAACATATCTGCATAAAAGACTGGATTTAAACAGTCTTTTGGACAATGATGTGGCGCGTCAAAATCAGTGCTCGGTTCCCACGGCTAACTACCATGGAGTGGCCCCAGCTTTGGAGATCTTTGGCTTCTTGAACCTGTGGCACGCCAGTAAGTCACACCCAAATAGCCCCGTGTACACCCCTACTTAACCCAGGTCAGTGCCAGGGAAACACAATGCCCTCTTGAGTACCGCCTCTCAAACGTCTGATGTGACGAATGAGAGGCATCAGTAGTTTCTCTACGTCTTGTACACTTTAAAAGAAGTACGTGTTCCATTAACTGGGTGAATATAGAGGCCAGCGGAAGAGAAATGGAAATGAGGCGAGGTGGGGCGGTTTGGTGGGGGGGAGGGGGGGGGCGGCAGCTGTGGCAGGATGCAAAATAGCATAACACAACTAAGTAGTTACTATAAGATTCAATCGAGAAGTGCGTACTTGATGAAGAATGAAAAGAAAAAGAAACAACGTGCAAACACATCGATGGGACAAATGGAACTTTCATTCAAAATACAATAAGTTAACTTGTATGGCAGATATGTTTACTAGAAGGCAATAAGGGAATCTCACGGCTTTTGGGACGGCAAACATAGACGCTAACTAAAGAGACAGATGGCGATCCAGCGTCGGAGATTTTTGTATTCTTGAACCTGTGGCACGACAGTACGTCACACCCACAGACCGCCTTCCCAGCACGGTTTCCCAAAGGCAATGATGTTCACCTCTCACTGCCTTCCAGGTATCTACTATCCAAGCTGATCTATTTTATTCTGAATGAAATTTCCGCTTATCCTATTTATGTGTTTGCTCTTTGTTTCTGTTTCCTTTCATTCTTCATCAAGTACCCATTTTTGGACTGAATATTCAGTCGATATACTAAACTTTTCAGAACACTACAAGTATTTAGCCGTTCTTTTGATTGATTCATTGCACGAGTAAATGACTGAAAAAGCTAACAACATTTATAGGAACGTAAGATTACTGAAAAAGATGACAGATGTTTTCAAATCAATTCTGAAAATGATTCATCTCTACATAACGATTTGTACACGCCACCTAAAGGGTACTTTTCTGATCATAAATGGAATTCAAAGTAAGATTCCCCAAATCAAGACAAGTGCAATCAAAGAAGAAGCTGCGTCAGAGATCATAAAGTGGAGTAATGTCTTTCGCTTCAAGTTTTATTCACCGGATCAATGTCTAAAACCAGAATTTTTCTCTTAGATTGGGAGGAGGGCGGAGGAGGGCAAGTTCAAAGTCAGGATCTAATTTTCGTTTGGAAAAGGATAAAAGAAAAAGGAATTAAAAAATCGTATTCGTTCAGACAAGCTGTAACACCGAGGCATTCACTCCGAAATTGCAAGGACCAATTTTGAGAGAGAAGCAATTTCAGCCAGTCTGACTGGCCATTTGCTGCACTGGCCCATCCGTTTTCGTTTCCTCCCCGTCCCTGCCCGTATCAGCAGCTCCGTAATGACGTCTGGCCACTCTGCCCTCTCGGAGCTATTACTCTTATTCCAGGGATCCGATCTATTGCCTCTTGAGAGTCTGTGTGGCTTCTGGAAAGTGCAATAGCTCATAGGAGAGGGCTTAAGGTCACGGAGCGAAGGATTACCCCTGTCTGGCATTGTGAGCTATTGTGACCAACTCGGCCCAGAGGTCAGTGGGCTACTGGAGCACAAGAGACACTCCGTAATAGACTCGAGAGCCAACGGAAGGATCCTCTCAGTATGAAGTTCAGTGTTGAATGTAACAACAGCGCCGTAAAAAAAAGGAAACCAAAAGAAGAGGAAGAGAGAGAGAGAGAGAAAAGCCTGTGAAACGTATTAATCACAGTCAGTGAACAAGCGCTCTCTTTAACATACGCGTGAAAAGGTGACAGCACACAGAAAATAGCTAAAGTCCTTGGTGCGACCTTGACCACAGTCGTGACGATAACTAAAATAAGGAAGGAACACTTTTTCAAGCGACGAGATTCCCCCTCCCCCCTCCCACACACACACACACTTTTCAATCTCCGCCCCCCACATATCTCTTTCATTCATATTCCTGCATAACAGAATTTGATGATATTGTTTTTGGTTTCAAGTACTGTCTGAACTTTCTAAAAGAGAAGGGCTTCTGGCCTTCTCAGCAGATATTCTAACCATAGTTCCACAACAGATTACTGTCCTCGCTCAAATACTTCCAAATAAAGTTACTGAAGGGTCAAACTGTCGAATGTCTCGAACTTGAATGCTTGTCTGAGGGCTAACGCCCAAACAGATATGCAGACATATTAATCACACACATCAATGTCAATGGAAATGTTCTAAACAGACGACTTCCAATGCATTGAACCATCGAGTGCCTATAGCACCTTTAAACAATAAAAAAACACAATTTTCTCCTGTGGAGACCGTGCAGCCATTCGATTATTTCTCTGGTCATCTCCAATGTGATTGCCGAAATTGAGAGATGGCCATAAACGGGACAAAAAGAGAACGAGTTAATCAATTTCGCGGCAGGAGATTCTCTTCTATGGGGTGCCGTCCTCCCCTCCTCATCTAGGACGAGGGGCCAATAAATCCAATTCTCCGGAACGTCCAATATAAACAAGTTTCTCTGATTACTACATCAGAGCTACAATGAAGATGACGGCCACGACACTCAAGCCACGGGTCAGCAAATGTAGGGCAGGATAAATACGTTAATTCCTGGCAGGCCCCGGCAGAAAGCTAACACCAACAATGGGTTCTCACCCATGAAAATGTATTCCAAACAGTGCGTCCATTACCCCTTTTGAATCTTCGGCACTGGGGCAGAAAATGTTACCCTTGTCCGGGTCTGACAAAAGATCGGCAGGGGTTTAACAAAGTTTCACCAAAGTTTCTCCGAAGAGTTACGCTTGAAGAGCAAGAAAAATGCGTGTCGTCTAAATCCATGCCAAAGCTAAGAAGACAAAGGCATTAGGAAAGGGGTGTACCAAACAGGGAAGCTGGTTCGAAAGAAAGACAGAGCAGGGAACGCAGTCGCCACAGAAAACGGCCTAAGAATCTCTCACGACAAAAGGGAAAAAAAAAGTGAAAGTATTGATGGAATCCAAGCAGATTCCTCAAATATTCCTGATCCTCCGACTACAAGCGTGTGTGATTAGGGATTTCAGACGAGAGCATTAAAACCACACAATAATTTACAGCTTTTTCCTCCCTTGACCCTCCACCATTGCCCGGTTAAATGGAAACACTGGGAAAGATTTCTTTGCAGAGATAATAAACACAAAATGGGACACCAACAGAGAGGATGGCCTGGCGCCTTGGAGGTCAACATAGCATCACTTCATCGCATTTTACGCTAGATTGCCCGTCCAGGCGAGCTTTTAATGCTTCACTGCGAGGAGCAACACCCCAACATTTCTGTCTTCCCTTCTTCTTCCTTTTTTTTATTTTTAACGGGGGATCTCCCGATAGAAGTAGGGCACCATGACCTGAACCGATAAGGATTCGGAATTCCACTCACGACGACGCATGATGCTTCAATGTTTCGTTTATATTTATTTATTGCTCTTGAGCCTCGCTCACACTGTAGGGTTTTGCCAGAACATTCAATTTTTGGGAGAGAGGGACTTTTTCTGCACAGAATCTTGGAGGCGAAAGAGGCGGTATCTCCTGAAAATCAATGTCCTGCTTGCCTCTGCTCGATATTTAGGCAGTTTTCCACTTGCTGGCCGTCTTTGGAATAATCTATTAAACTGCATGGCCGCATTCGAAGCAAATTTTCTGATAAACAAGCCGTCGGCAGCAATTTGTGTATCTGTAAATTAAATATTATTATGCAAAGCCATATACTATATTTTACAACAAACTGGCATCGAGAAAGAGGCAAATGATAAAAAATATGTATAACGTTCACCTAAAATCTTTTCTACCTCAAGAGAGGTTACGAACTAGTCCATTTTTAATATCATTTGGTTATACATATAGAGATTTTCAACAAAATGGCGTAACCTGAAAAAATAATTATACAGCTGTTAATTAACTCAGCACCAGCACGTATGTTACATCGTGATTATGAAGAATAATATTATGAAGTTTGAAAATGGAAAAACTTGGTGACGCATTTCATAGATCGGAGTTTATTTATGGAAAATCGGACAGCTGCACGTTTGAAACCTTAAAGCTGACGCACTTCTGCCGTCTAGTGTTGACATAAGGAGGTCAAGATCAATCTGCTGACCCTGGGTCATCTCTGACCGCGCAGGTGGGCAAACCAATGTTGTGTGGAGACAGGCCGGGAAATACGGGGACAGCCTTGCTCCTGTGTGAACTGTGAAGCCCAGGTCAACATAATCTCTGGCTGACCCACCCTAGTCGTTCTGAGCATTTCCCGCTTGATATCTGCCTTATTTTTGCACATTTCTGCTTCTTTATTTTACAGAAATAAAACTACCAGCTTTTTTTTCAGATATTGCCTGGCATTTTACATTCTTTAAAGCAATTATTTTACGGTTCACGTGTCTTACACGACTGCTAAATCATCAGTTCTATCTGAAAAATATTGCATTGCAGTTATTCTGGGCACATCAATATATTACGAAGAAACAGAAACACGAGGGAGTAACCATGGTAAAATTCAATAATGTTGTCTATTCCTATCACGAACACAAGCATCAAATTTTATTGTTAGCAAATATTTTCTTGGCTCTTCTCTCTCTCCATACTAAATATTATATCATTCTTCATCACACTCCTGTCCTTGAAAAGCCCAGATTTTGCCAACTGGAATGTTTGCTTGGAGATGCTGGCACAAGTGTGATTCTAACAACACTAAAAGCAACTTCCCCGTTTTTGTCTAGAGCACTGAAATAAGTAGATACATACACGTATTATTATACATTATACGAGCTCGTGTCTCGTTCTTTATGCAAAAATTGCATTTGTGTGACTAGATTGGCTTAATCCTTGGCTGGGAAGTCAACAGAAAAAAATGTCTATTTATATTCCGCGGATACCCAAAACAACGGGATCAGATGATGAACAGAGAGCTGCTTTGCAATCAACAGTAATCAATTGCAGTTCATGGGTTTTACTATCAGAGCACAGGCAGCGGCACAAATCGGGCAATGCCTCTAATTCCTGCAAGTGCATGTTGCCGCGGTGGGTGAGCAGTCTCGAGATCCAATTTCCCTTGCACCTGATCAGCTCCCGCCTTGTCTGTGCGTTGCAGGTAACAGGCTGAGAAATGGCAGGAAAAATAAGCAGGAGGTTTGCTCCGTGTCATTTCCGCCGTCCTGTGATGCTCTTACAGGGCCGGAGACAGGTTGTAAATGTCAGGTCAACACAGAAAGGGCTTGTGTGAGCGTGTCATCCCGTACATTTCATTGCCGGCCGCTTGTTTTGATTTGCGCAACTTGAAAGATGATATTAAAATGGGGTTGGAACGATATTCCTGTGCAGCCAGCATCTATGCACATTTGTTCTTAATTCCGCAGTCTAAGATTCCGGAGGATTATGGATGAATGATCTTCCGAATTACGCGAAACATTTGGGCGGTGTGACCCCTGAGAATACACGCCTCTGATATCATAGTGTTATTTGTGTTTTCATGTTCTCAAGAGGACAGGCGTGGTGCTTCGGCAAAGGAAGAAGTGTAGCATGAAAGATTCAACATTCAGCTGCTTGATAACTGTCAAGTGTAGAAACGTCTACGGGGCAAATAAACATAATACAAGAACGGAATAAAAGATTATTCCTCAGCTCACTGGTTTTGCACAATAGCATACATCTTTGTGCTTACATCCATTAAAGTCTGCCCATATTGAAATGATCCTGTTTTTTCTTTTCTTGTTTCACGCGCTCACTGTTGGGATACACAAGTCTTAATGATAAATGTGGTCAGGGCAATTTTATTAATATGGTGTATATTTTCAGAGTTATGCTGGACTAATCCTCTCCTGGATGTTAATTTCATGTAAAACAGAATAGCATACCATTCATCCTATTGCCTAAATTACGTAAAGTGTTGTTAACGTAAAGCAAAGCCGTGTGCCCATCTTGAGAACATATGCGCTATCTTTTGTATTCCTTTGCAGCTAACCCTCCACCTCCCCCCTCCCCCAACCCCTTTCCTCAAACCCCTGTTTTTCTCTCGAATTCTGTTTCTTTATTTCAGTTTCTCTTCCAGCAATTGAAATCAGCGAGAGAATATTCCGAGGGAGTTAAAACTGTATAAACGAATGAACTCTACAGCGTCACACTGGACACTCATCTCGATCTGTCATTACCATGAGTAGCATGAATGGGCGCTCTTGCATCAAGTGTTGACATGACTGGTTGCTCCGAGCAGTTCCCTCGACATTCTCCATCTCAGACGTGTTCCACTCTACAGTCCAGAGAGACAGGAGGCGGGTTGCTCGAGTCTCCCTCGCGGTGACGTTGATGACTAGGGGAGAACACTTTGCCATCCAAACAGTGGAAGCCCAAGTTCTTTACCTGTTGTATGGTCGGGTTAACGTGCTCTAGCTCTCCATGGAAAAACCAACGTATAGACATACACACATACACATATGTATACGATTATTTTTCTGAGCCATCTCCAGGTTCCTACAAAGATGTTTTTTCTTCCTTTCCTCCCTGGTGTTTCATGGTCGAATCTTTCTCTTTGCTTTCCTTTCCCCTTACCCATCCATCATTCTC
Source organism: Peronia peronii (assembly GCA_039654565.1). NCBI lineage: Eukaryota > Metazoa > Mollusca > Gastropoda > Systellommatophora > Onchidiidae > Peronia > Peronia peronii. The sequence continues at coordinate 1,671 of JBCEWB010065058.1, read as the reverse complement.
TTCGGTTTCTCGTCTTTGTTTTGTTTATCCTTTCGTTACTTTCAGCTCCTAATCTCTCACTTTCTGCCACCTTGACTGCTTTTCATCTAATTCGGCTTCTGGCCTGATCGGCTATAGTTATATCGTTACATTCTTCACCTTCCAGTTTTTGCTTTTATATTTCACTTCGTGTTTTTAAAATCAATTCGCTTCTATTCGTTCTTTTCCTTTCTGTGCTTTCATTCTTTTCCTTTCTGTGCTTTCATTCTTTTCCTTTCTGTGCTTTTGTTCTTTTCCTTTCTGTGCTTTCGTTCTTTTCCTTTCTGTGCTTTCGTTCTTTTCCTTTCTGTGCTTTCACGTCTCTAAACCTAGCGGCACAATCACCTGTTTTCTCCATCCCTCCCTTCCACCCCACCCCCCTTCTCTCTCTCTTACACACATATACAAACCCAATACAACCACAGAGTTATACCCTGGTGAAAAGCGCGCGCGCACACACACACACACACACACACGCACATACACACACACACGTTATGTTGCTCCATATTTCTGACAAGAGACGTAAATCATTGTCCCCCCCCCCCCCCCGAAAAAAAAATTCGTTGTTCCTTTTCTATATTTGTTTCTATTCAATTTCTCTCTCTCTCTCTTTCCCTGTCTCACTCACACATACACACATACCCAATTACTTTCATCATCCACCATTCACATTAAATTCTAACGTTTGAAAAAAAAGAAATCACTATAAACCCCAGTTTCTTTTTCTGCGTCAACGCGGTCCGCCTCCTTGTAAATCTTTCACCCAAATGCCATTTTCTCCCCGGGTAAGTCTCAGTAATTTTCGCTCATTCTCCAGTTTCTTCATTGCCTCGTGGTGTGCCTGTTTGTATGTCTATCTACCCTGGCTCCAGGCAACTATCCCCTTGTCAGGAACTATCGGCCGAGCCTGTGGGTGGGCCTTGCCTTGCCTTGCCCTGGCTTTGCACTGTCCGATGCTTCCACCAGGTGGGAACCTTTCTAAACCTACATACACGTCAGCGCCAAGCCCAACATCATCAACACTTATAATATTCATCTTATCCATCCCCCACCCACGACGGATGCTGCATTTTTTGTCTCTTCTCGTCATTTTTTTTGCCTCTTTCGTACTTCCAAATGTGTGCACACGCATTCACCTGGGACAATGCGATCTATGTGGTCGGGACGACACAGTTCTTACGTTCTACTCGAATTGCGTTTTGATGCTACTCCACTGATGTCACGAGAAGAGGCAAGAAATAGCAGTGGTGGGAAGGCTAGATGGAGTAGTGTAGCACAGAATCACAGAAAAGGGAAGCAAAATAGATTTGTTGCATGAAAGAGCAGAGACAGCTGATAGACGTGATATGATCCAGTCAAATGTGGACAAATACGATCTCCACAACCGTAGTCAGCAGCAGGACGCTAAGTAAGGATGTTGATATTTTACACTACCCAACATTTACGGAGCCGTCAATCTAGATCTCTATACAAGTCGTTCACTGTGATAAATCACTCTCCTCCCCTCTCGCATGAAATCAAACTTCCTATATTCCAGATCAGCTACAAAATATACTACCTTTATCATCATAAAGCCGGGGGGGGGGGGGGGGGGGGGGGGGGGGGGGGGGGGGGGGGGGGGGGGGGGGGGGGGGGGGGGGGGGGGGGGGG
>JBCEWB010065048.1:0-13513 GCA_039654565.1 Peronia peronii | reverse complement strand
CACGGCGTATCTCTGCTTAGAGCTCACCCCCCCACCCCCCCAATACCAAACCTTTTTAGTGGAAACTCAGCAATTTATTCTGTGAGGAACAGAAGGAGATGGGCGTACAATTATAATTAGCAGTTAGATGCTATGGATGAGAGAGAACCTGCGCAGACATATGGTTAGGATGGAGAATGATGAATTCAATGTTAGTTTCCTGAAAAATAAGAGTTTGTCCAAACTGTTTCTCTTTGTTTGCCAATGTGTTAATCTGATGTTGGTTTGTGCGTTTCGTTTGGTTTTTCTAATCAGAACGAGACGAGAGGGTGACTAGGGAAACAGTCGTGCGGAAAGAAAATTTGAACATAAATTCGTTTAAATGCAAGAAGAAAAAAACAAACACACAAAACAAAACAAAGAACAAACACACACATACACACACACACACACACACACAAACCACCCAAAAAAAAACAAAAAAAAAACAAAAAAAACGGCTGAGATAGCCTCACTTAACGGGACTGAAAGGCCTCATCTAAAATTTATTGAAAAAAAAAAACACAAAGAAACAGACACGGACGAAAAACCAAGGGAGACAAACGGTAAAAATGCAGCAACAAAGTGTTAACATATCGCACTACATTCCATTGCCCATAGTATCTCTCGCAAAACACCAGGAAGAGACATCTCTTGAAACTCTTACACAATGAACGAGATGAAAAGTTGGCTGTTCATACTGTAAGCAGATCAGACAGAGGCAGTTCTAGCTGGACTATATGTATAAGGACTTTTCTTAGGAAATTCACGTTCATATCTACTGCTGTTAATCTTCTCCCCATTTCCCTCAGTCGTATCCTACTAACCCTTAATCTCCCTCCACTCGAATGCTCTATTACGAGTGTGTCTGAATGGAGAGACACTTAAATAAGGAATGAATGAGTAGTCAGATCTAAATAGTTCCGGTTAGCCTAGGTCACCGACCTTTCTCATCTCTGTCCTCCTCCCATCTCTCTCTCTCTCTCTCTCTCAGTCTCTCTCTTTGGTAAATGTTTTTCCATCCCATCGAAATAATAATAAAAAGCAGAATATTTTTTCAATGACAATTGGAGTCAATCACTCAGAAATGCATCTATGACGCTGAGCATCTAAAAAAAATGTATGTCAAGTGATAGAAAACGGCATAGGAAGAGAACATAAAAGCTCATGCGGAAGAAATGGGGTCAGCAAGCAGACAACAATGACGTTGCCCACAACAAGATGGCGCCATGCAGTCTCCTACGAAATCCACAGAATTTGAACAAAAGCTTTTCAGATCTCGCGGTTGTTAGGGGACGGGGTTTTAAAAAGGTGCTATTTTCATTACGTGGATAAATATTTTCTTTGGCTTAAAGGGGTAAAAAGAGAGGCATCCAGCTAAGCTTTCCCGGTAGAAATAAATATAAAAATTAACGATTCATGCCTCTCATCCCACGAATTTTTGTTAAAATGATCGAAATGTCATATCGTTTCTCATAACAGTCTCTTATCATTCCGCCCGTAGAGGAAGGCACAGTAAAGGATAGTTCATCCACGTTGATATATAATATTAGATCACGCCAACATGGCGCAAAATGGTACGCTATCTTGGCTAGAATAGCAAGCATGACAATATCATTTATAAGAAGTTTCTACATTCGTCAGATTATGACCTCACAATTTACCATTTTATTTTGGAATGTTGAAAGAAAGGAAAAGAGAAATAACGATGACAATGCCAATTTTCTGGGGAAACAAATTGTCATAATTCTAGCATCTGTCATTTCAAATACAGTGCTTCACCTTATTTTGTTACGCAAGGTGTTTGGAAGGGCATTTAAGTGTATTCGGTTTTATGTTCATTAAGTAAAACAGATCGGGTACATTTTATTTCCAACAAAAGGGAATCGATGAATGCGATCCTCTCTTTGATCTTATTTCTAGTTTTTACGCCATAACTCTCATGAGCTGCACATTGAAAAGTTTTAAAACTAATCTCATCGTTTGATATGGATTTAACTACCTTCGCATTGCAAACTTAAGTACTATACTAAATTCGACACTAATATATCCCTGATGGTAGTTCAGTTAGTTACAGTTGATAAGACAAGAAATTGTGTTTTCATAGTAGCTTTGTGAGCAATTTACCTCATGAAATGCGAAATATTTGCTCATCTTTCATCTTGCGGATCGCACGCTGTTTTCCTAATGGAATCTGCACAGTGCAGACTACAGCAGCGTTATTTAATTCGTTAGTCCGCCCGGCAGGAGAAAGACTATTGTCTGCAAAGTTGCTCTGCTCTTGGCATGAACATCAGACCAAGAGGACACTGGCGTGCCAGGATAAGAAATTGCTGTAAGTTAAAACATTCATTGTTTCATCTTTTAGATGTGGATATAGCCTAGATGACATTTTTGTATTCAAGTGTTGGTAGATTTTAGGATATTTAAGATATTTACATTTACACATAAAAAAACACATGGCAGATTTATCTGCACAATCATTGGATAATCTTACTTGCTTTCAAAGAGTTTTTGATCCCATGACATTTTCTTAGTCCTTAACTTCCTTTTGGGTTGTCGAAGTTTCCCCTGATGATGTGTGTATTCCTTCTCTCCATCCGTCCCATTATAATTTGTATGCTAGGGCCTGGGTCTGCGCCAATGCTTTGTTTGTCTGTTCCTGGATGTTCATCCCATGGCATACAATGTCATTAACCAACATAAATAAATAAATAATTTAATTAGTTAATTAATTAAACAAATACTAAATAAATAAATATTAAATAAGTAAAAAAATAATAAACAAATAAAACTTGTGCAAAAGCGAAACAATGGGTTCACATAACTAATATCCAAATATATATATTTTAAATTAAATTTTATTAAGAAATGAAATGACACCTGAATATTGATGTAATGTAATGTTTTAGTAGATCTATAAATACGTGCTCATTTGATCGTGAACTAAAGAAAGCAAATAATGATTATAAATATTCTCATTTCAATGTAACTCTATAGAAACCTATTTCCCGTCCATTTTAATTTTGTTTTAATTGTCTGCAGTAAACAATCTGGCATAAATAGATTGTGATGCCTGCTTAGTTCAACGCAGTTGAAGTTATTACACATAACACCGGTTCAAGGCTGATATAGTTACAAAACGCGGAAGTTAGCGCACGTGTAATTGTAATGAAAATGTGTCTACAGGTAAGAACTGACAAGCCTATGACAGAAAATCCAATTTCACAAAGATTAAAAGAAAAAAAAAAGAAGAAGAAAAAGATCCCTTCCTCTGATCTGTTTCCACTTTTTATTTCTTTTGTTTTTATTATTATTATTATTATTATTATTATTATTATTATTATTATTATTATTGAAAAGGAAAACATCTCATTCCAACGGCTTGAGAAATTGTTAACATCAGGCTAAACGGGGTCATATAAAGAAAACAAAATTGAGGAGAAGAGAAGTTTCCAATAATAACCAGTCTGTGACAGAATCGAGCCAATTAGAGAAGTCTGGGGCTCACCAGCAATGCACGACTCAGGTCGAGGCTGAGGAGAGAACTGAAGAGATGAAAGACCTCGCCGTCGCTCGCGGGTCCGAGCTTTAAACTTCAACACCTTATTTAGGTCACGAAAATGAAATCCTTAGAAGGCAATCCTCTTCTGTAAATCCTTTCATCTGTGACCTAATTCGTTACGGATACCAAAAGCAGCATGCCCCGGCCATTTCAGTGAGTGCCTCGGGGCTTTAGCCCTCTCTCTTTTTGCAAGCTGTTAGTCGTGAAACGGCGACAAAGATTTTAAAGGCGAGTGCTTTTGAATGAGATGTGCACGATCACAGGGAAACATGAGCACAGCCAGTGAAGAAAGTTGTTCACCATTCAGGTTGAAGTTGATGATGTTCCCTGCGATTAGTGCAGCTCTGTTGCTTGTTATAAATTAATTTGGCCAACATAAAATTCTATGATTTAAGTACTATAATATAATGGGAGATCTGGGGCAAGTGCACAATAAGGTAACAGTTGTTTTCTTGAAGTGTAATGGTACTAAATAGAGTCAACAAACTGTCACCGACATAGCTGGCTGGGTGATATGTAGTAAATGAGAGAGAGAGAAAAGAGAGAAAAAGGAGGATGGATGAATCAGAGGTGGGATGAAAGAGATCAAAGGTTAGTTTAACCGATGATAATGGAGGGGAAATAATAGGGCAAGATTTAGATGGACATGGTGTGAAAGGGAAGGAGATAAGAGAGTGAACGAGGAAAGAGGAGAAAGAGGAAAAAAACATATTGAGAAGTCTACCAAATAGCACCGTATAAATAGTACGCATACGGGGATGAGGAGATGAATTGCAAATAATCTAAGTGAAAGAGGAAGAGAGAAAAAAAGAGATACGGAGACTCACACATAGACACATAGAAACAGAAAAGAAAGACGATAGTGCGAATCAGCTTTTATTGCTTGCTAACAGGTGGCCTGATTATCACTCCGCACTTCAGCCGGACAGGCCTATATTATTATGTAAAAATCCAGTTCATGGGGTCTGCCTTATCGAATTTTGTGTTTTTAACATTTTATAACTCTTGCATCTTGTCTCTTCCATCAAAATCTGACAACACATCTTTGTAGCATAAGATCATAAGAGCAAGTTTTCAGAAGATTTAGCAGTTTGATTTCTTGCGGCTAAAAAAGGGAAAATGTCGGTTCTGTTAAGTCCGTTACTGTGTTCTATAAAATCTCAAGTATCTTTTGCAGTAGACAACATCGCATGGACTGAAGACAGAAACAACAACAATAATAATAATAACAACAACAACAACAACAACAACAATAGCAACAACAACAACAACAGCAACAACAAAAGTCATAACTAAGATACTAGATGTACCATTGTTCCCATCACCACACTTACTAACATTACTACTATAACAACAACTATCATTAATATTACTATTGCTTCTATCACAACTACTACTACTTCTAATACTACTATTACTATTGCTCACCTAATACTACTACTAAGCTTACTACTACTGTTATTGCCATAACTAATCCTGCTACCAATGCCACTCATATTACGATTAACTACCCAGGAATGTCAACAACCAACAAGCTATCTTAATGCCAGCCTCCCCAGAACATGTCTGGGTCCTGACAATTTTTGCTCTGCTCCAAACAACTGTGGCTTCCCTTGCTTGTCTTTCCAGCGACGTGCCCTGGTTCCTTCGCCGTCTGTGCTGCTCTTTGAACAGTTCATCTCTATAAAACAGAATTATACAGACTGATATGGCAAAAAAGATTTGTCCTCTTCACATCACATTCCCAGCTGACCACCATTTGAAATTCCCTGTCCCGATATTTCATGATTCAATTGAAGCCTTCAATCCGCGGTTACACTTGCCCATAACTTCCATGTCCGATCCATGTCATAAAAACCTCAACGCACCATGCCTGCCAATTGATAAGCCATTGATTAGGCGGACTGATCTTGAGGCCAGCTCAAAGACACGAGATGAAAGACACTGTTCCATTGGTCGATACAAACCGGAAAGCAGTAATCCGCCATCAGGGCTGAGGGCACGTGCAATGGATACAAATTACGACGCACTCACAAGACATTGCCGCATCCTCTAATTAAACAAGGCGGTAATTATTTCAGTTCGGGAAGACGGGCAAAGGAAACCACTGAATGCGAGTCGCGTCGCGATGGAAAAGCAGATTTCTGTTCCGAGACTTGGAGCCAGGGCTTGTTCATTCATGGTTTGGAATCGAGCTAAAGTCTCCCGGGAATTCCCCCAATCATCGAGACTTAGATTAGGTTAGGCTATGTAATAGCTGATGGAGACGGCTAGACGCTATGTGAGATAATGGTTTACTTAGGGTGAAAAGATTGTCTAGACCTACAGTCCGGTGCCATTTTCAGGGGCGGACACTGGTCAGTGTAGTGTGCCAGGTAACCTGAAGTTGACCAAGCTAGACAAATCGCCATCTTCCAGCAAAGAAGAAACCAGGAAAGAAAAGGAAATACTCAAGTTTTCAAGAGCAATTTTCTTACTCTTTTTAAAATGAACTAGAAAACTTACTGGTGTTTACAGAGTCTCTTTTCGTACGCGTCAAACTCTGAGGAATTGAACACCATATCGTTGTTTTGGTGGTATGCTTATATATTGTTTCAACACACACACACACACACAAATGGAGAAATTGATTAATGGAATTTAAGGGGAAAAATAAACGTATGCTATTTTCCAAGCCTACCGAAATTTCATTGAAAAAAAAAATCCGTATTGAATGCTTGACAGCTTTTGACAATCGCAACCATATCATTATCATACCTAATGCCATCAATTATTGGAAATTTAAGCCGGCATTCATCAGACAGTGTTTTATCATGCATTTCATAATACCAATATCTTCCTTGATCACCAAGTGATTCAAAATCACGTGTTCAACCATTCGAGAACAGCGTTTAACCTGTTGTATAGCATTTTTTCTAGCTTACAAGAGTATTCTCTTTGCATGTTTTCCTCTTTTTTTTTATTTGTTTAACTAGATGCCCACTGGCATTATGTTTCTGTAGGCTATTTATTGTTGTGAAAATTATGAAATAATAATCGTAATATTGATATTATTGATATTCAGTGATATTGAATATTGACAATAACCCAAAGCATTGAAGGGCAGTAAATTTAATCACGTAGTCACCGAAAGCAATACTGTAAAGTTGTAATATTGAAGGTAAAAAGTAATTTGAATACATAATCATTGACGTTGCAAGTGTATTTCACATTGCAGGTGTGTTTCACGTGTGTCAATCACTGATTCAAGTACTGACGTCTTTGGAAGGTTTATGATGAGTGGTTTGGTCAAGCAATCACCAAAGACAAAAATAATTATTACATGAAGGTGATTTTATCCACCAAACTACAGAAAGCTAGAGTAAGGTTGGTGATAATTAATCACGCAATTACAATTACAATTTATTGATGGAAATTTAATAAACACCTCCTTTCTTAGTAAGTGAATTTGTAACAGTTAATTGGTCAAGCAATATTCGATAGTAGCGATAATTACACAAGTTGTTCAAGTGAGCAACAAGAATGTCAGTGATAGATCAAATTATCAGAGGAGCCAACTCAACAACCAGTTGAAGTAGATCTGCTCTGAGTAAAGTGGGCGTTTACTATATTAAAGAACTGATCGAGAAAGTCTACAGAAAAGGCTTTGTACCATCAGCAACATGTCTTTTCTTGATTTTACCTTGTTTGTTCTGATGTCACCCTTTATATTTTGGTACGCTGAGTATCTAATATGAACGTGTCTGTGTGAATGAGAACATGTTACTCACTATTTCGCCTCCTTAACTGTGAAAGAAATGTTCTTTTGAAGACAAATAAAGTTAATCTTATCTTATCACACCTAAATGTTAATGATAGTTAGCGCCAACCGACCGAATGGACATGCTGTGCATAGTTTCCGCCTCTGAAGGGCCACAGTTATCAGTCAGTAGGGAAAGGCGATATCTGAGACAGATGCTCAATAGCCCAAATAGCCACTAAAAAGAAGAGAGTTTCACCGTGGGAGAAATGACTCCAAAATAGCCCGCTGGCTTTGATGAAGGGGCCGAAGTTTGAGCGCTCTAATCACGAACACCAGCGCAATCACAACAAATCATGAGCTCACTCACGAAGAACAGAGGGCAAAGCCCTGGCGTTGCTTAATGGCCGAGATAGAGGAAAGCCGCTCATCTGGGTCCATTGGCAAAGAAATTTGAACTGTGATGTAAAATGTCTCATTTGGGCTACAGAGGGAATTAGAAACTGTTTTCTTATTGAGTCGAAGGCAGCACATTTTTATTGCGCTATATGAGATTTACTAACCGTTCACTTTACAATATCAACTAAAATGTTCCTGGTGAACTGACCAACTCATTGCAGACGTTTCAGAAATTCATTTTTATCATCACTAGTACACTTCAGCATTCAGTGAGTCAAAATGCTCTGATGCTTTTGATGCCACTAATAAGAATCACCATAGTTTCAATGCCTGACTTTTTCTTTAAAAAAAATAATCAAATATAAAAAGTATATGCAAACATTACAACGACAGAAATAGGTGACAGAATAGATAATGCGCATCCTTATTAGTATTGCCAGATACTGTTGGAGGTCTCTGTAAAATCTTCAATTACATTTCTGCTGAAATTTGGCCAATTGCAATCCTTAGCGCGTATATATACCTTGGCATTAATTTATCCCACAAGCTATATATCTCTTGTATGAAGCCCAGCCCCAGCCCAGGAGATAGTCCTCTGACATTGCTGTGATGTCACGTCTGTTCGACCGATAGAGTTAGTGCGACATCATGGACGGACAGAGGTCAAGCAGATGAGGCATTAACGACTTTGTTTCAACTTGAAATCATAACAGGCTTAAAACAGTCCAGCAACCCCTTTTCCACTTCCGCACAGAAACGAAAATTACTCCAGTAACGCGTAACGCGATACATCTCTGTAACTCTAACGTGCTTTGACAAAATGTCATCACACTTTTCATCATAGTTTAATTCTCCTCCCATTCAAATATAAATTACCACGATATTAAAAATAAAGATAGCCCACGGCTTCCTATCAGTCTCTAAAACTGCATTATTGGAAATATGTCTTAGGATCCCATAACGAAATCTTCATTTTCTAGCGACAGACGTTTTCAGAGAAAAAGAAGCTTTATACAAGAATGTTACTGCTGTAAACCGACACCGGACACTTGTAACGGCCGACCGATTGCAGTCACATCTGGTTAAAATGACTTCTCCGATCACTCCGAGTTCGGGGTCATTGACCAGTGAGTGACCAACGGTCGGAAGGCAGTTAGAGTACTGACCCATTTATCTGATTGCATGGAATAAATTGTGACTTGAGCATTATTTAATTAAACGATGTGTTGACATGGATCTAATGACATTGGGCTAATAACGTAGACGAGAAGAATTAACAACAAAAAATAAATCTTTTATTTTTTATAGCTCTGTTTGTCCAGCGAAACAGCCCCTCATGTATTCGCCCAAGTCCTGATTAAAAAAAAAAACTTGCATATGGTGTGGGTGGTGAGCATTTTCATTATACGTTTCCTGAGCTTTCCAAGTAAATCACGATATTCTTTCAACAGTCACCACATTCGTGTCTATCAAGGCCCTGTTGTGATGAAATTCTTATAAAGAAAAAAAAAAAAAAACTAGGAAAATAGAAGTTCATGGCTGTTTCTGTGTAAAGCAGGGAGAGACCAACAAGACTACTCAAACTGTTAGTGAAACATAACAATTATCCAATTCATAAACTTGTGAGGGTTGGGTGACACAAGCGGTTTCATGTAATTCACACACAGAAACATACACACACACACAACACACACATTCACAAGCACGCACAGAAAAAGAGACAAAGAAAAAGAAAAGGAGGTGGGGAGAGGTTAGGAAGAGAGAGAGAGAGAGAGAAAGAAAGACTGTGAAAGAGAGAAAAGTAGAAAGAAAGAAGCAAATATACTTTGTTTATGAGACCTGCGAATTTACAAAGACAAATGGGGCTGATGTTTACTGAGTGTCTTTATTATGTTGTTCTGCTGTCTTCATTTTCCGTCTCGGACATAATACCCTTCGGTGAATCAACGATCACTGAATGGTCTGACTGTGCAGACTCATAACTCAGAAAGGTATATTTGAGTAGACGACGTTATTGGTTTGCGTTGATAATGGCACTACACTATTTGTCTTAGTTAGATACAACAGCAGTCTCCCTTACGTCAGTGTCAGTGTCAGGGTCGGGTTAATAGCATTACAACACACAGAGCTCACCCTCATCCTAGTGTCGGCGAGACAAGGTGAGGGTTAATAGCAATGCGTAATCAGCCTGTCAGCGGTAGGCAGCTGTTTGCAATCTGATAATTATCAGATTATGGCTGAGACAATTTAAAAGTTGCGGCTGTCATTGACATCTTTAGGCTCGCATAATGACATTAGCCCATTGAAAAGTGAAAATTTCTTGTTCTCTTTTTGACACAATTGTGTGAGGTGTGGGAAAGTCCTGTATTAATTTTCAGAGAGAGAGAGAGAGAGGGAGACAAGGCAGGAGATGACCACTGTGAAATTGAATAGATATATAGTTGTATATATGCACTGGTCCCATTATACATGAAGCAACATGGTAATTTCACTGAATCGACATTTCTATATCTCTTCTTTCTTCTTTCCTTCTCTCTACATACTTACCTATCTGCCTTCATATCTACCCTAATATCTAACTACATACTACCTGCTTACCCACTCATATACTCACCTACTTATCTGTCCCTACAAATCAACCTATCTAACCACTCAACTATCATTCTATCTATCCGTCTGTTCGTCCGCCCGTCTATCCATCCATCCGTCCATCCATCTATCCATCCATCTATCTATCCATTCATCCATCCATCCATCCATCCGTCTACCCATCTATCCATCTATCAGTCCATCTATCCACCCACCCACCCATCCATGCATCTATCCATGCATCCATCCATTCACTTATCCATCCATCCATCCATCCATCCAACCCTCCATCCATCCAACAATGCATCCATCCATCCACCAATGCATGCATGCATCCATCCATCCATCCATCCATCCATTCATCCATCCATCCATCCATTCATCCATCCATCCATCCATCCATCCACATAATCATAACGATTTTAAATGGTGTAATTGCACCAAATGACAATATTAATTATTCTGTTGCACCCAGTAGCGACATAGTACAACACATAGATTTACATCAATACTACAATAATTAGATACTCTTTTCATTGTCGAATGTTAACAAAGGACGACAGCCGTAATTGAAGGAATACTCATACACCCGCTGTAAACGAAACGCAGAATACAGCGTGGAAACCGTAGTAGCTTGTTAAGTGCCTCCTTCCAGATGCCTCCCCAACCAGTCAGAGATACCGGTAACAAGGTTGTCTGACAGGAACCGTTATGGTACAAGAACGCCGTGGCAGAGTTAAATTAGACAGGAGTGGCAAAGTTTGTAGTGACAAATCAGAACAGAGATAAATGCATAATTAGATTTAATTTCCAAACTGTGAAATAAATCACCGTTGGTGTTTACAATTTCTTAATGAAACAATACCGAAAGAGAAGAACTCACTTTTGTTTCTGTCTTTCTATCTTCTTTTTCTTTTCTTTTTCTTCGTCTTCTTCTTCTTCTTTTTCTTCTTCTTCTTCTTCTTCCTCCTCTTCTTCTTCTTCTTCTTTTTCTTTTTTTTCTTCTTCTACTTCTTCTTTCTCTCTCTCTTCTTCTTCTTCTTCTCCAAACAATGATACAATCATATGTTTCTTTCTACGACATCCTTGAAATACAATTGAATAAAAACTGATCATCTCCGCACGCTCAAAAACATCAAAGAGTGTGGTATAACTGACCTCGTATTCCAATGCATTTTTTTTTCATTTGGTTGCACATTACTACATATGGTTGAACAATAGGGCACGAGAAACAACGGACAGACAGATGGACAGACGGATAGACAGATATACACACACAGAAACAGACGGACCGACAAACTGATGGTCGGACGGACAAACAAATAGACAGGTAGAAAGTGCACATAGACTGCACACAGACATACAGACTGATCGACTGACACTTAGAGAGACATTAAGAAATTAATTACTCGGTATCGTAACATAACACATTTGATGTCAAAGAGATACAGCAGACAGACACAGAGCTATTCCAATCTTGATCTATACTCTGCCGTGCTTCATTATACCCCTCGTGTCTTTGGCATAGATCTATATGTGTAGATTTTAGCCCCTTCACTTTTCATGTCATTTATATCAGAAGACATTGTAATAGGACCTGCTTATTTCCCTTAGCAGCCAAGAATTGTTTACCTTGGAAAAATGTAAATAATATGATTATTGTAATTATTTATGTTAATTATCCACGTAGGTCCTCTATAAGAGAATGAGTTACCACATGGGATGTCCATGTCCATATCCATGCCCAGGAATGTTGTAATATTGATGTCCAGTATTATATATGACGATGTTTGTGGTTCTCTATGCAATGTATAATTAGAATAATGTCCGTATTACTAGGTCGAATCGTCTCAGTGCAGTGACTCGAAAGAGTCACCATGGCTATGTGGTTTGGCATCTGCTCCATGGTGAAAACAACTCACGTTGGTGAGGTTGTAGCTGGGATCGACTCGCGGGTTTAGTAATGAAAGGACAAGAAGATCGACAACCGGCATCCTTTCAGTGACTCAACGGTCCCCTGACCTCCTCTGGGTAGGGAAGCCCGATGTCCAGCCTTCTCGGTAAGGGCAAATACACTTCGGAGGCCTGCTGTGTACCTCATGCACGGTAAAGAGCCCTTGGCAGTTAAAAATAGACGGAGAGTAGGTGGAGTGTTGCTCTCCGGGCAAAATTTCCAAATTTCTACCCACAAAAAGTCTCAGCCAAACAGGCAGTCACCTAGAGCAGAGATAATCCTACTTTCTCAGGATTGAAAGATTTTTTTTTTTAAAGACAGTAGATCGAGTTAACTGGTCCGCCACGAATTTCTGTGAGCTTACTCAGGCTCTGTACTTGGTGAATGCTCGAGATTCACAAGACAGGGGACACAACAGATATTTTCTCTGGTTTGAAATGATAATCAATCTATCTCTGGAGGAACGAGTGAATTTTCCAGCGACGTCCGCATGGAAACATTGTATAGTACATGTATCTGTTTTATTCGCCATGATTTAGAGTAAAGTTGCCATAACATCTTCAGCACTCCCCCCTCCCCCTCCTTCCCCTTATTGCCCATTCCCTCTTACACATCACCCTGCCCCTCTTTAAATCCTAATTTTCTTGTCTCCTTTTTTTTTTCTTCATTGGTCTCTGTAAATTTGTTCACTTCACCTTTCCCCCTTGTTTTTTCTCACTGTTTCATTCTCTTCCTTATTTTAAAAAACTTTTTCCCTCCCCTCTTCCCTGTACAATCTACTGCCATAAGGTTTTCATCCTCTTCCCCCACTTAATACGCACACACACAACCCATTTCCTCCATTACCCACACAACACTGACTTTGCTCTACTTCTTTTTTTTTTTTTTTCCTCATATTCCCCCTCGCACTCCATCTCCTTGCTTTTTCTTCTTTCTTACCATTTCATTCTCAGTCTTTTATTTTTTTTTCTTCCCTATACATCCTGTCCTCATAACCCCATAAGGCCTTCACTTCACTCTACCCCTCCCCCCACCACCACCTCTCTTTCCCACCCACCCCCACCCCCTCCCCGATCCTCAAACCCCTAAACCATTCTTTCTCCCTTAGTTTTTTTTTTTTTTTGCTTTTCTTCCCCCACCCCCTCCCCCCTTTCACATTAGATAAACTCTCTTTCTTTTCTTCTTTCATCATTCTCATCGTTTTTACTCTTTTCTTCCACAGAAATTCTTCTGACATGAGGTCTTCGCT
>JBCEWB010065038.1:0-13514 GCA_039654565.1 Peronia peronii | reverse complement strand
CTGCTGGTGGCCTCAGACCTGACGATGAGAGAATGGCATATCAGCACGAAGCGTTTTTGATTAAGAATAGGTCGCAGGTTTCCACTAAAATCAAGGTCATTGTTTTTGGTTCAGCCGTATTCCCACGAATGCTGATTTTGGTTTATCGCAAGTCCATTAACAAAGAGTAAAAGAGAAAAAAAAAACAGGGATTAATTTTTCTTTCAGTTCAACCGTGTTTTTGGTTTAATCGTTTTTGGTTTAACCATGTTCCACTGTAGTCATTCTGTTCTCTGATCAGGCAGGGTGAAAGTACATGAAGAATAAATAATAAATAAGTATGAAATGCACATGAATGAGGTATGGATCAGCAGAGAGAACAGATCTTGCTCAAGCAAGCATTTTTATCTTTATAGGGAGGTCCTGCCCTTATTACAAATAAATAAATAAATAAATAAATAAATGACTGGCTCGCTTCACCTCGCTAAAATTGTCAAACAGTGTTTGTAAGCTCTTGCCAAAGGTATCTTAAGAAATGATAAACTTTGCTTAAGTTACTCACCAGGATCAAATGAAGGTAACAGCCACTGAAACAAGGCTATCTACAAACAACAGTTTTACTTTCAAACAATGATTTTAAGTCACAAGGTAAGAAAGAGATTCGTTTCCAACTAAAGCCATCATTGTGTGCCTGACAGTAATCTTGTTATGTTTTGTTTCATACGATACTATTATACTATTTTTTTCAAAACTGAAAAAAAAAAATGTCTAGGATTTACAATCAGCTAATATGTATGTAAATATCCAGTAGCAGTATAATACGAACAAAGAGTGCATTGATAATATTCTCAAGTTATGTCAACAACAAAATACTGTGCAAAGTCATAATAACGATATTAATTTGACATGTGCACTGGGCATGGAACAACTGAAACAATACGACATAAGAAATTATCACTTTAACATGGATTATTCATAAGCGATATGCAAAACAATTCCGTATGTCTATGAGCATATTACAACAGTCTAACGGAACAGATGTGAAAGTTCACACTACATTTACCTCAGTTCACTATGTCATGCTCAAAGCTCGGTGAACTATTCCGAGCCAAACTTAGATCGCTAGAGAGAACAAATGAAAAAAAATAGACAATCTACAAGCCTGTTCATTACTGCATCTAATCAATCATTCTATTAAAACAGCATACAAATAAACCAAAAAATATTCTGCCAATATGGAGTAATCTGACTACCCAAACATGCTACAGCATTCTTAGCTCACTTACTACTGCGCCAATATAAGGGTTAATGTGCTCACTTTGGTTTCTGAGCCGATATGTTGAGAAAGCACTGCTGTGATTTGAACAGAAAAACTCAAAAATTGCCGAATGCAGATCATATCTACCACAAAAGTTAAACCACCTTACGTATGCCAATTCCTTGATATTTGTTAGCCTTTTCCAATAACAGCTGGTAAATTCTTTCAGTTAAGGCGGGCCAAAAAATGACAATGTAAAAATATGTGAACTTTTCCTTGTTTCCCTCCTGTTTCAACCCCATGGTTACATTACGACTGATTTGTCTGCAAACAACTGAGTTGGGAAATAAAACATGGCCAAAAATTGTTAAGACATACGACTGTATACGTGATTCCTTGTGTTGTGGTGTGATGACGCTCACCAATAGCAGCAGCGGCAACCTCCCGCACCCCTTTCTCTATAACTCACAACTATTTATCGTATGGCATCAGATACCCCACCACAGTGACTCACTGCTGTGTTTTTCCCCTTCAAGAAAAGGCCCCCCCCCCCTTAATACACAGAAGATTATCTATACATGACTGATACCTAAGCACCCTTATAACTTCAAACACTCTGAAATCCTATCTCATCCATCAGATTCACCACCTGAATACACATAGATCATAGTTACATGACTAAGTTAAATGCAAGTCAAACATGATGGCAAATCTTTTAATATATTAACAAAAGATTGTAATAACAAAAGCGTTGCAGTCAATTTCTTCCTTGCTAGATCACAAGAAAAAAAAACACCTCTACACTCTTTATCATAGTTATTTATACATTTAAGATGAGATCTACTTAAATCTACATTTGGGGCTGTTTATCATAACATAATATGTTAAATATTATTTAAACATAAAGAATTCCAAAAGAAAACAATATCGTGCACAGATAATAGAATGCCCAAGAGAAAATGTAAACAAACTTTGTTGAATTGTTTCTGTATGTTTTCCTGCAACACTTTTCCAGTGGACCAGCAGACGCTTGAAGGAACTGCTGTGATGATCACTTCCCACATATGTCACACTCATGTCAACTTTGGAAGTAGTTAATTATGAAAGGAAAAGGCAACTGAAACGTAGGAGTCTTAACAATGTTTTATACTGCGGGTCACCTCCGCTGTACCATATCAACTGGTTATATTAGATCAAGTGGCCAATTGTGTAAGTCTGGTTCAGAGCAATACAAGCACATGTGTGTCCCTATCCTGTCGTGAATTCACAAAATTCCATATTCTCAGACATGCATCAATGAAAAATACAAAAATAAGAAGCAGAGAGAGAGGATGGAACAGGGAAAAAAAGATAAGTGGGATGAAGCAGCTGTACTTCGTATAAACTTTGTTTTCACCATTGACAAACTCAAAAGATTTCTGACCAAATATAAATGCCCCTTGGTAATCTCAACTATTTTCTCAGATTCCGATACAGCAAATTTTAAATTGAAAAATTATACACGGAAATGAATACAGATAATAAATATCAGAAATCACACTACAGCTGGCGGGAATCATAACTGCAAATCTTCAAGCTCTGTAGTTCTTTCAGATCCAGTCATAAAAATCCAGAGGAAATGCATGTTTTTTTTTTGTTGTTGTTGTTTTTTTGTAAGCTCTGAAACCATTAAAAAAAAAAATTAAAAATGCAATGTCTAAAGGGAGAATGAAACTGAATGAATGATTGCAATGCTCCATCATCATGAACAGCCCCACATTTCATGTACTGTCGCTTCTGACAGAGTTACCAAGTTATCAAACGGAATTTTGCTTCAATAAAGAAATGAAGACCATAAAGTGAAATGATATTTGCTCGATGAAAGTTTAACTGTTTTGAAAAATCTCAGATATTTAACAGAATCCCAGCACAGAAATTGCCAAATGTCTTTTCTTTAGTATCCTTACATGACATTGACTGTTTGGTTTCAAACTTTTTTTTTTGACAACAGTTGCTTATTTGGCATAATATAATTTAACTATGATGTGGTACAATTTTTTTTTCATATCTACAGACAGTAATCAAAAATACAGAGCTGTTGGTCACTTCTGATAAAATATGCACCGAACAATTTTTTTTTTTTTAAAACCTAAATACACAGTATATCATATCGTTATCTAAAGACTGTATCCATAAAATCTGTCCAAACAATATGATTTAGGCTTGAGGAATTTCTACATAGGTAGTCAAGAAAAATTAGCATCATGACAATGCATAAGACAGAATTCTTAGAAACGCATTTAAAAGAATACATTGTCTGCTCGTTGAATGATCTTTCATATCCCTCAGCCAAAAGCAAATTGTAGACTGTTTCTCATGAGAATTGTGACCCAGTGTGCAGACATGATCTCACATATTTGGGGCGGGGGGAAGGAGGGAAGTAGAGAATCAAGCAACGTAACTGTTTGCAAAAGGTGGAGGTCAAAATGAATGAACTAGACGTGTAATATGCACTGGCACTGTGGATATATTATCATAATCATAACAATAATACAAACATTGACATAATATCAATGTATGAATTGCAACCGGATAAACATTTTTCTCTTTCAATAAATACATGTCAAGGTTACTGTACAGAGACCCATTGAAGTTAGAATAAACGAACTTGATATACTACACTATAATACAACTTTCACATTCCACAGCTCACACCACTAGGTACTCGGCCAGAGGGATAATCCCTTCCTGACATCTACAACTCCAGCTATTTGTGTCTAGTTATGCAGACAAATCAACTAAAAAAGGAAACCAAATTTCTTTTTAAAAATTCACTCCCTGGTCTTCACTTTTTCCACTGGTTTTTCTCAATTTGATTATCCTTATGCAATTGTCCATTAATGTGTACCTGTTTCGTTTTGAAGGAATTTATAGCTTTCAGAATCTGATATGGGAATAAAATCTTCATATTATCATGTCAACATTGCATTCACCTGTTTTGTTTAGTTCAGAGCAGAAGAATATAAAGTTAATGCTACACCACGATATATTCTTTTGAGTTTTATCTAAGCTGAAACAAAGCTAAATGTATAAACGACATATTCACTAGCTAACAATGCATTCAGAAGCCATTGTTCTCATACTCGTCACAGTCTGATGCACACAAACCAATTATGGCTGAAACATATTTGTAATACTGACATCTTCCATAACAAACGGTCATAAGTAATAAGCAACAGAAGATTGAGCATTGGACATCTGAGGGTGGTTTAAAATCCTTTCACTTAATAAAATAGATGAAAATTTAATAATTTTTTATTAAAAAAACAACAACAAAAAAAAAAGCCGAGGAAAAAATAAAAGGAAAATACAATTAACAACTCAGAAAAAAATAAACAGCCTACATCTTTCTGCATGTCTGCACTCATTCCTATACAGTAAATAAGTGTTCTACATAACAAAGTATAAAAGAATAATCTGCTGAAATTTTTATTGTCCGGCTGTTTTGAGATTAATTACAGCTACAGATTTGTGCTACTATATAACTTAAGCTATCGTATCTTAGAACTTTTGCAGCTCTTTAACTTTCTTTTCTGGGATTTAGAAAATCTCATGACTTGATTCTGATTTCCACCACAATAAAAATGCATTTCTATAGATAAGTTCTTCATCAATGTTGATAAACACTTCTTTTGAGTCTTTTCATTCAATTACTGGCAGTATTACAAACTCTTATATTATGCATTTAACCTCTGTTCGAAGTAAAACCAAGTTAAAAAAAAAAAAAAAAAAAGGCAACATGAAGAATATCAAGAAATTCTTAAAAGTTAAATTTTGCTGATCAGCATAGCATAAGCAAAACAAAAAATATAAAATAATGTTCATAAAACGCCAATGAACCAATACTACAAAGAGAAAAAAATATTTTTGTTTCGTTCTGGTTACTTTAATGCAAGATGACAAATATTTCTTTACATCATTGCCTATTTTTTGGTTGTTTTTTTGTTTGTTTTGTTTGTATACATCACTAACACATTGTCAAACAGCAAGCATTATTTGTTTCTCCGGAAAACATGAGGTGAGATGTGTCTCTGTTATCTTCACATCACAAACAAATATTTGCAACGATTGGTAATTTGTATTCATCACAAAATAAGTGTGAAACAGTTACGATACCCATTCACGGATGAAAATTACAACATTAAATATCTTCCCCTCTTTTCCTCCTTTCTGATCTTGTAGCAAGCACTTTCATCTGTCAGACAGGAAGAGAAGCATCAACATGAACACTTTCGGTCATTTTTCTACCTGCATTTTAGTTCTTTCTGAAACAAGAAAACAGTAAGCCGTTCGACTAATCAGTTTTAATTTCACACCTGAAATGAAACTCCGGGTACGGTATCTATTCTTCCTCATAACCTTCTATCCTCACCCCACTATTCCACTAAAGTCAGATCTCAATCTACAAGAAGGATAATTTTGTTTTGTTTTGTTTTGCTGTAAAAACAATGGTTTGTGTCCTTAAAACCAGTTTTATCAAGGCAATAAGCTATACCTTTTATATATAAACAGGAATATTTCAGAGGAAAAAAAAAAAATAATAACTGAATATGTTTAAATGTTTTGGATCAGAGATAGTCATCTTATTTGCTGATGTTCCATTTTTTCAAATGTTTCCAGTATTAAACAACATTGGTAACAAACAGACAATATTGGACAGCGCATAAAACATTTTCAACGATTAAAACAAGCAAGCCACAGGGAGTCCAGGCAAGGCACCTACAGAAAACAATGCTTCAGAGCAGGACTTAGGAAGAAGTTGGTGGAGAAATAGTCGAGGGATAAATATACCCGAGTCTGGGCAGCCAGGAGACTGTTCATATCAGAGAATAAGAAGAAAGAAAAAAACAAATGTGTGGCTTACTATATAAACAACCTTAAAAGCTGTTTCACCATTATAACAATACATATTTATAACAAATGCTTACAGGTATGTATATTCAGTCATAATCAATATGTACACCTGGAAACAAGATAACATTTCATGTTGCTACTATGTGTCATTAGAACAGCGACGCGACACCCCACCTTGTCATCAACTTATGATTTACTACTCTGAGACAAAAGATGTATTTAAATATATACAGACACATGAAATATACGTGGCTATTCATTTATACCAGTGGGGTATTCTGGCATCTCGTCTTTGAATTAGAGATCACTGGCCCTTCCTGAGATGCATTTACTAGAATGGATTAATCTATAGACATTATAAATAATGATCAGCTCCTCAATGGTTGCAGAGAGCAGTTCAGTTTTCCTACCCTTGTGTCAATGATCAACACGTAACCCCAAAAGGTTCTACAGGTATAGTGAAAATGATCGAGCAAACACTTATCCTCACAATGACATTAGAAAGATTTACTACTTCAATTACCATTATATATTACACTACATAGTGATGAAAACAATCAAATTAATTCATCTATTTGTTATGTGTACGGAATAAAAGATTTCTTTTACAGATCACATTAAAAAAAAAAAATATGTGCATGATTTATCACATAATACATAAAACTGATCAAGATATTTTTATCAATAGACTTGGAGACCTGGATAGACAATCAGATGACACCTAACACATATGAAACAAAAGCCAAATGAGGCATGGTCTTCTACTGGTTATGGATTACATACAGTATTTTTGGATTTTTTGATTTGAACATGTGAATGACTGATTTGAATGAGTGTATCAATATCTTCTGAACATGAAAATAAACAAAACAAACCTCAACAACAAAATAATAATAATAATAAAAATAAACAAAAACAAAAAAAACAATTTGGTTATCCTAGAAGACTGAAGCAGAATATACGCAGAAGGTGATCAACTTCATATTCATCAAAATTAATCATAAATTGTACAAGCTGAAAAAAAAAAAAAAAAAAAACTGACTACACAGATACCATTGCTCTTGTCAGACGCTTTAACTCCATCCCTTTCGCCATTCAAGCACAACTCAAAGTCGGGAAGATTGAAGACAGGCCTGTCAATCTGCGTAAGTCAGCCGACAAACCACAGATGGTTTCAGAGCAACAAGTCAAATACAATGAGAATAATGTCAGGCATCATGAGATGAACTAGAAGTAGATGAACGGACATAAAACCCTGTAGAGATGAATTTTGAGTAGATGTTTGTACATCGCTGTCGGCTCTGTCAACAGAGCACAAGTTCTCATCACCTAGCGCTGCCCCCACCTCTGTTCTGAGAGTTATCTCGTTTGCCATTTCTACGTTTTTGTTTATTTGCCCCTGAGTTTTTGAAGCCCCTCCCACTGCTTGGTCGGCTGTTGCTGTGGTGAGGACTTTGGAAAGGTCCTGGTGGGGGGCGGTGGTGGGTCAGGTGTGTGTGGCTCCCGTGCGAATGTGCCCCACTGCCATAGGACATAAATCTGTCCCGACTGGTATTTGAAGACACTAGGGACTGAGGGTAATGTTGCTGCTGATTCTGAGAGGCATAATATGTGGATGAAGTGGCCTCGTGCTGGGGAGATGCCCCATTATATCCACCATAGCCAGAGCTTGCATTGCTGAAGTTATTGCGTGACTGGTAGAAAACAGCCCCACCCCCTCCGCTGCTACTATTGCCATTGTAAGAACGAGTTGATGAAACACTGCTGTTACTGGTATCCCGGGGTGGTTTGCTTCCACCATAATTGTTACTGAGAGGTGGAATCCCACCTTGTTTGGCTGTGTCCCGACTTCTCGGAACTTCCCTGCTTGGAATGTGACTTCCATTGTAACGTCCACTCACAACAGATGAACGTGCATTCTTGCCACTGGGTACAGTTTCTCCTCCTTGATGACTAGGCAGCGACTGACGTGCAGGATTTGTTCCAATGCTGCACTCCGAGTCCTTCAGGGAAGAGGAAACATATAAATATGTTAAACAAATGGAAAAAGAAAACAACAAGGGGAAAGCAAACAAAATTGAAAGATCAAACAGATGTGAGGCGGATGTTGATATGTTTAATAGTAATCAAACTCATTTTGTGTGTCAGTGTGTGTGAATATTTATGACTACGAAACTGACATAGTCCATACCGTATCACTCCCCGCTCCATCTGAGCTAGCCTGAGAGCTGGCTGAGGACTTGTAGCCTGAACTGTTCCCACAGGAATCACTGGTTTCACTCTCAGCATTCCCATCCTGGCTCGTCAGACTGTTGGAATTCCTGGCCTCGCCCATGCCACCCAGTGAGGCCCGACTGCTGAGCAGAAAGTGCATTGTTTCCAGACATGAAAGATCAGCATGAAGCATCAAATGTTAACTTCAGCTAACAAATTCTCTTTCAAACCTTTACATGCAACCATAATTCATTCACCACAGAGTGGTTTTTTTTTTTTTTCATAGGAAGCTAAATTTCACTGCAGGAAAAAAATGAAAAAAAAAGAAAAAAACCCATTTGGGATTTGCATATTTTGAGCATATACAGAGAGGTATGAATGGGATTTATTTAACGCCAATACAGTATATAGGGCCCAAGTCATCAGGCTGAATATTCAACTCAACAGAGTTTGGCAACAGTATGCTCTCCAAATATTCAGCATGATGATGCAAAAGAGTTAAATACTTCATTTGAAAATGTGTGCTTCTGTAACTTCTGAGCATGTGAAAGACTGTGAATGATGTGAGTCTAATCACTGTAAAAACTGTGGGAGAAGAAAAGGCTTGAAGGGTGACATTTGTGTCATAGCTTTCAAACTGCTTAAGATTTTTCAAAGTGTTGAAGCCAAGATTTTTTAATGTTGGCACCTCGATCATAAGAGATCATAATATGCATTTTTAGTCACCGTTACTATTCAAATGTAACATATCTAGTGATACACTTACAACTTTAACTAAAAAATATACAGTCAAGGACTAATTAGGTGTAAAAGGATTTCTGCAAACCTGAGGTATTCTGCCATTCATTTCATGAATGTGCCCATATCAAGGCTACAACCAAATTCTGTAAAACTCACTCATAGAATTAATGCCTAACAACATCTGATGCAGATATGTATGGTAAGTCATACCAAAATAAGAACAGCTTTCCATCAATTCTCACAATCTTTTTGATAAAATTTAAGCAGATAACAATAGCATAAAACTATTATGTCACTTCTTCTTAATAATTAAATAAACTCAAAACAGGAACAAGATCAAATCTCCTCGACTGACAATATCTTGCATCAAATTTATCTGATTACAATCCATTGCCCAGTTTAAAAAAATAAATAAACAAAATAAATAAACAATACAACATAAACACAAAATACATAATGAATAAAATATAGATCAGAGTACACAAGGTGTTCTGGGAAAATGGATCCATGATAGAAACCATCAAGCCCTACCTGGCATTTTCTGCCTTGCGAGAGGCGATGGCCGCGTATGTAGCACCTTGACTTTGCTGCTGTGGTGGCTGCTGTTTACTGTTGCCGGCTCCAGCCGGGGCAGCCGCTGGTGAGGGGGGAGGGGAGGCTGGCTGGTCAGGGGGTGGTAGCAGAGGTTTGATGGTGCCACTGCTAGTACTGAAACCGTCACCGGGACTGCCTGGGATGTTTTCCTTGTCCTGCTTGGATTTTTTCAAGTATTTCCCCTTGACCCAGCGCCGATATTCCACTACCTCGTCAGTAACCCTCACGATGCGACCCAGAATGCTGCAGAAACAAAATGCAGCGGAGTCACACACCTATCAGACAGCAATGCTCGCAGTTTCCAAAGCTTTCTTTAAAAATAGAAACTACTGGACAAATACTTTTCAACAAGTATGGCAGGTAGATAACAAGATGAAGGATGGATCTATAAAACACCGTTTCCACATGAAGACCACAGGAGAAAAATGAAGGTAGTCATAAAATACTAGTTTTATGTAAAATGAATTTTAAGATTTGAAAGTGTATGATTCTTGTTTAAGAAATATATCCTTGTAGTTTTTATTTATAGTATTACAGTCATCTTTCGATGGAGGCAGACAGAAGGCGCGAAACTTCAGTAGGAGGGCTACTGGTAGGGCAGATAACCACAAAAACCGTATTTTGTGACTACTGTCATTTTTCCCCTGCGGTCTTCACGTTTTCAAAACAAAGTACACAGAAATTAATTCCTTGACTAAACTGATAAATCTTGAATTAGATATATTTCCTATGCCTTTGGCATGTAGCTGAAAAATGAAAAAAACTATACAAAGAGGGATGCTTAAAATGGGAGATCGTTTCGAAGATTATCTGCCCTTGACTTGCTCTCCCAAAAGAGGGACTCGTGTAATGGGAGATCATTTTGATCAGCCCTATTACTTCCCTTTGCTCGACAAAAGAGGTGTTGAGCAAGCAGTGTAAAAAGGAAAAAGTCTTTTAACTTTTCGTCATTTGAAAGACTGATCACCAAAAAAATTGATAAAATTATACCAATAAGAAGAAAACATTCACTCTATACAATTTTTTTTTTTCATAGTGTATATTTCCTCTTTTCACTACTTGTTCAATCCCTCTTTTCTCTGGTAAAGGGAAGTAATAGGACTGAGCACAATGATCTCCCATTACAAAAGCTTATAAATGGAATCCAATCAGATCATAAAATTCTAATCATGTCCCTTCAACTTGTACTAGACAGACACAGGGCTCTGTGTGTAAAGATTTGTTGGCAGTTTCTTTAGCAATCACTGAACTATCTAACAACTGAACTTTATCTGATGATCAGAAGAATAATCAGTCTTTGCCAAAGCCAGAGAGATCCTGAACGTCTCAACGCCATAGATGTCAAACTGTTTTCACAAAAAAAGTCCGAACCCCCCCCCCATTTTATCACAGTGGTCTGGCACTGTCCGATTACGTCAGACATTCCTAAAAAAATCTAGGTTTACTAAATCTAAGCTTTTCATGCTGGGAGAAGTTTGCATTGTTTTGAGAGAAGTTTGCAAGTTGTCACAAGATTCTGGGATGGGACTGTAAAATTATACAACTAGTGGAAATTCCAATGACTGAAAAGATTCAGGCAGTGCCATCATCATATTCACTGAGCGTAACTAGACTAGATCTACATCTAGATCTTGAAGAAATCTAGATCTAGATCGCGAATAGCAGCCCTCTTACATTAATCTTTCTAAGACCACGACCATTATTATGTGTTGTTGTCAGTCCTCTGATGTGCTGATTTTCCATCAACAACTCCCACGTGACCACTCCACTGAATGTTGTCGGGTGCGAGGAATTAGCTCTCTGGGCTACCAACTTCGGTCTCGATCTTCAAACAGCCGCCGACCAGTAGTCCGTCTCTCGCCCGGAGCATGTGCTAAAACTCTAGCGCACTTCCAGTTTCACCGTTATTGTGCGGGACTTGTATCGCATAAGAAATTATTATAAAACAGCGATTGTCTTCTAAACCTAACAAAGTTCAGCCGCTGGTCAGCCAAAAGTCGGAAAGTCAGCAACAATCAAAAATGTCGGAATTCCGACTAAAGTCCCTGCTCACCTGTGATTGTCACGAGTCAGATGTGCATTGCACGGAGCCACCACATGATTCAACACCAGATAGGCATATTCAAACGCATTCTTCACTGACATTGCCCCATATGAACTCCGTCCAATGTCATTGCCTGAGAAAAGAAGTGAAATACAAAAAAAAAAAGAAAAAAAAATAAATTTTTTTTTTTATTCGAATGAAATATATCTGATTTAATAAACTATGGAAGATAATGCCAGGAAACGAAGACAAGTACCAGCCTGATTTGAGTGATTAGTACATGCACTACAGAGGCGCTATCAATCAAAACCAGTCACAAAACAATAAGCAAAGTAACTTATTCAGCTACAAAGTCTGATTTAAATCAACATATTTCACATCACTTAAAACTATCAGAGAATATAGTTTGGAGCTTTAACTTTGAAAAAGTAGAACCAAAATAACTCTTAAGTCCAGCTCACTTTGGACTATGGCCTAAGCAGATTGGGCTACAAAGTTTTTCCACTTCGGCTTTTTATTTCCCTGAGTATTCTTGAAAAAATAAGGGAGATTTTGGTGCTTTAAGTACATGATGTCAGACTATGGACAAGAGCTGATCACCCACAGCATCACAAAGAAAGACACTTATAACACAGTAAATGTCATTTAACCAGAAAAATAACAAGCGTAAAGCTCTGCATATAATTATCTATGAAACTTTTTGTCAATAAGTCTGTAAAAAAAAAAAAAAAAAAACAGAAAGAGTCAGGAATATACAGAAGTTTGCACAAATTCTAATCTCCCAGTAAAACCCTTAAATTCATGGAATGCACAAATTAATGAAAATTGCCAATTCTTGTAAAACTGATGGGCCTGAATATTTGTAAACTAAGGACAGGCCTAGTGGGCTGTCTGACTTACCTGCTTTCAAAGGATCCTCTATACACAGCATGGATGGTCTATAGCCATTCTCCATCTCTTTGGATACCTCTTCCTTTGGCAAGTATCGCCCACCATCTTTAATGCGTATGGCTGTCTTTAAGTAGTTGAAATTTCTCCCGTACAACTCGAAAAATTCAATCAACAAAATGCCCAGATTGGCGTTTTGCTTCACTGCATCTTCCCGAGGATGAAGCTGTAGGACGGATAGTTCACAAGCGAGTCTTTTACATGACACTGTTATAATGTATTTCTTCTTACTTATAACTAACACACACATAATTTATGTTTTGCTATATTAAATAAAATCTAAGGCACCTGATGGCAGTTTCTAAAATGTTTTAAAAATATCCCACATTATATTTCCTGACCAACTCACTGTCGCTCTTCCACCACTGCTCTTCTACAAAATCAATGTCTGACTGGCTTTCCTTTATATATAAAAAAAAAAGACATACAGAAACTTTTCTCATTTGTCCAAGTTATAAATCAGTTTTCCTTCGCCTCTGAATGAAGGCGGGAAAACAAAAAATGAATGCCACTTGAATATATCTCACTGTACAGGCCAGCTGACTAGATAGGATGTCTGATAAACAAATTCAATATCTCAAAGCAGTCGCTAACATAAAATTTTTCCAACATGTCAAGAAATTGTATGTGGATAACAGGCATATTTTGTATGGAGATATTAGGCATGTACATTTTCTCTTTTCTCACACCCAGAATGGCAATAAAGCAAATGGTCAAACCAGATGTTTTACTGCCATGAATTCCCATTTCTATCTACTTTGATACTGATTCTACAGAGATATCAGTGGGAAAATTATTCTTTTCCCTTTCTATTTTTGTCTAAATATCTTTCTCACACCCCCC
>JBCEWB010065028.1:0-13515 GCA_039654565.1 Peronia peronii | reverse complement strand
GATAGATAGATATAGATATGTTTTTCTTAAGCCTTTCAATCCTGAGATAATAGAATTATCTCGGCTTTAAGGAGCTGCCTGATTTTGGTGGGTACAAATATATATATATATGATGATGATGATTTTTATTAGTATTATTTATTATTGCTATTTTTATCATTACATGTATTATTATTTTGTTAATGAACTGTTCCTTGATATCATGTACTTGTGGTGGAGAATATGCACAAAGCTCTTTGTACATAAAATAGGAGACAATTTTTGTATTCGATGCGATTCAGTTCCGTGATCCAAATGCTCACTTTCTTCCGTGGGACATAATAGGAACAGTATTATGCCCTGTCGGCATGTGGGTCGCAAGAAAGAAATAGAAATGTTATATTATCCTCTTACTCTACCACGGTTCAGAGACACTAGAAGGAAATAGTGAGGGGGAAACTGTATTCAAAAAGAAATGAAGATATGAAAAAAAAAAAAGACAATAAATAAACAATTAGATAGGAAGACAGATAGACAAATAAATAAACAATAGATAGACAGATAAAGACAAAAATGACCAAAAAAAAAAAGAAAAGGAAAAGAATGTTCGAAAAGAAGAAAATAGAAAACTTAATGAATAAATAAATAGTAAAATCAAATTTAAATCAATTAATCAATCAATAGAAGGAGGCGGAACCAATAAATCAACAATTCTCAAGACCATAGTAATTATAACGTAATCTGACGGTTACTGTTAAATTCAAAGCCAACGCAGTCCCCTCTCCTTCTCCTGTTCTTTTTCAACCTTGTCCTGGAACTTGTGGGAAAATATGCAGTGGAGCTCCAGTTATGTTAGAAATTCATACCTGAGTAAGGCTGTGGAGAAAAAAGATGTTTTATCTTGACATATTATCAATGTCAGTGGTCAGTACCATTCATGTGATGATCACGGATACCTGGATAAACCGTAAATGTATAGTCACCACATGATAAAGCGAAAACATCTTACTTAATGACCCGTTCAAAAATTTCGTTTCCGCTCGTATAAAAGACACCACAAAATCCCTAAGATCCACCATGGCTATTCAATATGCGTTGATCCGTCCCACGGTAGCTAATGTCTCCATCAAAGTTTTTCCAACCTCAGCAACAGCACGTCTAGCATTAGAAGTCATCGCTACAACTACCAACTACAATAATGGCAGTTTCTACCTGAGTCTAAGGATTAAGATGCGCCTGAACGCACTTATTTGAGATATGGCGCCCTCAAGAGGCACCCCTCCCCCGAACTCATCCATCTTAGCTGCCTCGCCCACGTTCTGCTTGGCACATTTGGTTGAATGTCCAGTCTTGTCCCGTCCACGTCTGGCCCATTGTCCACTGAATAAAAGCCAGTCGGTCACCGAGGGACTTCTTCTTTATGAATGGCCTCAATCAAGGCCGGCCGGGATCTCATAAATACTCATTGCTTTATAATCAGAGTTTTCGCTTGCCTGCTTATGACAGGAACGCTGTGGTCAAGGGGTTAAACGTTTGCCTCTTCGGTTCAAATCCTAAGGGGTGGGGGGCGATGGGAAAGATAAGAACCTGCTTTTTTTTTTGCTTTTCTTTTTTCAGCCACTGGCCCAGTTGTCTTCTATGTTCCTCGATGGAAAGTCCGACCTCTGTTCTTCTCATATACTGGTGAAATTATGTGGAATGTCATTTTGCAACTGAAGAATCCTTGGAAGTTGAGAATCGTTTCAAGAGTAGACTGAGATGCCACTGTCTGGGCAAAATTTCCCAAAATTCTAAAATTTCTACTCTAATTTCCTGTGGAAAAAAAACAACAAAATAAACGAAACAAACACGATAAAAACAAAACAAAACAAAAAACAGGTTACGATAAAACAAAATATAATCTACTCTAAGGATTGAAACGGCACACACGCAATGAAAAAATAAGCGAGAGAAAGACAGAGCAGGGAGAGAGAGAGAGAAAGATAGAGAGAGGCCTGACTCCTTCTTTATGAACGGTCCAAATGAAGGCCGGCTCGCATCTCCTCATAAATACTCATTGCCTTATAATCAAACTTTCCGCTTGCCTGCTCACGGCTTCTTCAGCCAGCGGTTTGAGCGAAGATTTGGGCAGGACCGGAGAGAGCCATGACCTGTGTCCACTCGGGTCCACCACACTGTGTGCAAGACTAGCTCTCCATGTTCTAATGTACTTTGTCAAAACCCCTTGTTTAGCATAGTTTAATGTTCTGTGTTATGTTTGCAGCCTCTCAGTCCTGAGACAAGTATGATTACCTTAGCTTTACGAGCGTGCCCAGTGGAGTCAGTTAAAACTTTTTTGGGGGGGTAGAAATTTTGGTAGAATTTGGAAATTTTGCCAGAGCAGCGGCGTTTCTGCTACTTTTCTTCCAATTTTTAAACGCCAATGACGTGCAGAACGAATACACGGGACTTCCAAAACATATTGACAAATACCTGAGAAGGGTAAACGTCTGACTGTCCTATCCAAACAGGTAGGGGACCGTTGAATCACAGGTTCTTATCTTTCCCACTTCCTATCGGGATTCGAACTCATAGCGTTTTGATCGATAGGTAGTCACCTATCTCCTCGGCCACGACCCTCATTTCCCATCTTTACAGTTTAGTTATTTCCCCATCTGTTCCAGTACAACTTTTTACGATCTTAACTCTCGGGATATTAACGAGTCCACCTGACCAAAGATTCGAATATCATAGTTTGTTTTGAAATTCATTTTTCAAATAACATACAGAGTTTGTTTGTGTTAGAGTTTAAGGGCACATCAGCCTGGTCACGGCTATATTGTGTCAAACACGGTAAGAGACGTTTACACGTCAAGAAGAAGAGAGGAAAGAGAGCGGGACAGAAGACAGGAGCAAAGGAGAGAGAAAAGAGACGTTACCCCTGGAACGTCGAGGATGGCATTCCATGGAAAACATCCCGCCGATGGCGGGCTTTCTCTGCCTGCAGGTGAGAACAGAGAACCTGCTGATATATCCTGGGTCCCCACGAGGGCAGGCTGTAATACGGGGGCTAGAAAATTGTCGGCAAACTGACAGGGTGACTGGAATGTTCCAGGAGACTCAAAGAGGAGAAAGAAATGGACTTAATGGACACATCTTTATTGCTAATTTTTTAAAAAATCTAACAACGACAGGGAACATGCCGTTAGTTCCCTGGATCTTTTCGGTTACCCTGTACAATATGCTAGGAAAGAACCGACTAATAATCTATTTAAGCATAACGTATCATCTCTTGAACTTCCCCGCTGGAGCCCGGGGGAAATAAGTAGGTTCTTTGCTCCACCTTCAGGCGGTGAAAGCCCACCGTTTTCTTTCTCTCCTTATTCCTGTCCTCTGTCCCGCTATCTTTCCTCTCTTTTTCTTGACGTTTAAACGTATGTTACCGTGTTTGGCACAATATAGTCGTGATCTTGCTGATGTGTCGTTAAACACCAACACAACCAACCAACCAACCAACCAACCAACCAACCAAAACAAACCTCTCTTGAACATCAATAAACATCACTTCAGAAAACTTTCTACTCAAAAGTTTTCAAGTGTCCATTTTTAGTGTTAAAAAGACAAATTCTAAAACTTTCTCTAAAAAACTGCTTTCTCTTGACTACCTGTTGAAAGACAGTTCGCAAAACGAGATCCATATTTCGATTTTCCTAAAAACAAACGGTTTTCCGGGAAGAGGCGTTTTGCCAGAATATCATAATGTTCTTCTTCACGGATAAGAATCACTGGGGATCCTGTTGTGATTTAATGCAATCGTCAGTTTGCCGATAATTTTTGAGCCCCTGTATAATGGCCTGGCCTCGGATAGGATATTAAGGACTATCACATGCTTGTCTGAAAGAACAAAGAGATTTAAATATACACTACATACAAGTGTGATGTCTATTTTCAGACTAGAATGTAGAACGTATCAGTTGCAATAGTGCTATCTATCACTGGATATATATATATTTATTAATCTTTCTCTTTTCTTGCTTAGCTAAGAAATTGTTTATTCTGTTCACAATGCCGTAAAATCTCTCTAGAAAGTGCAATTGTAACATACCTGTGTGAAAGGATAAATTAGACCAGGACAACACACAAGCTGACAATTTTTTTTATCTTTTATCCTCGAAGTGTCTGTTAGAAAGTTAATAACTAGTTCTCTATCGTTATGGTAAGTGTTCCAGAGGCGCCGTTCTAATACCCTGCTCTGTTCTTCCGATAGTGACAAATTCTGCACTGTCCTCGTGATAGGAACGAATTCCAACTTAACTCTCTAGGAGTGAGATAAGCATTTAAAACACTGTTGTTGTTACTATAAAGCTGTCTTCAGGAAGTTGAATTTTCCATAACTGTTAATCCCATGATCGTTTAAACTGACGGAAAATTGATCTGGCTACATTGTTTTCTTATATAAAACACTAATAATGTTTTTAACTTTCAGTTGTTGTTGTTGTTGTTATTGTTGTTATGTTATTGCTGTTGGTGGTGTTGGTATTGTTTCGAACCATTCGTTACAGTATATCAAATCTGTCACTCGGGTTTGTAAGGGTTGATTTAAAAAATCAGTGTCGAAACTTCATAATATCACGATTTTGTGTATTTTAGGACAGAAAATGAGAAACAGATAGTGACATTTATATGTCTCAGTGCAATATCTAAGGCTAGCCCAGTGTTCTGTTCGCACATACATGATACTTACTTTGATGACATCCGTTTCTATCACTACATTCAAGGGGGGAGGGGGGGGTACAACATAAACCATGCTACTGTCAAACAGCGTAAGAGAACACTCCGTACGCTGTTTGTTTTGGACAAAAGAGAGCAAGGGAGTGCTAAGTCATGATTCCCCCCCCCCCCCACCCCCCACAGAGATAAACCAAAACAGCTGTACAGGAGATAAAATTTGCACAAAACATGCGAAAAGAACAAGAAACTGGCAGTTTTAGCATGAAATTCTCCTGGGGGGTCAAACTTTAAACGGTCCATAGGCTCCGCCATGTCCGCCATGTTTATGGGCAGATAACCCCTGAACGATCAGTTCTTTCCCTTGCATCAACCCCAGGCCTTATGGGTAATTAGGCGCTGGTCTAAGCTCTCTGCCTTTGTTGCTAACATCGTGGGATGATTTAATGAAGGACGTTTATAGCTTTTCCTCTTCTTTTGTGTGTGTCTTGTCTTTTTGTTCATACCTCTTTTCTTTCTTTCTTTCTGTCTTCGGCAGTTCCTGCAGACACTTTATAATTTATTCCTTCTCTCCCTGACATTTATTGGGAGTTCACTCATTCCGCACTTACTCTTCATCTGTCTGTCTTTCTTTCTCTCTCTCTCTCTCCCATCTCAACTACGTGCAGACTCACTGCTGACACAGCTTTGCTTTTTTAACCTGGTGATTTAAACATTTCCCCCCCCCCCCCCGGTTCCCCCACCTCCCACCTCCTGTTACCCTGTCTCTGTGACATCGAAAATAGCTGAAAGCTGACTGTTTTATTGTGCGTGTGTTTTTTTTTCTAAGTTTTGTTTCGTTATTTTCCACACTCAAGATAGTTTATCGACTATACTGTGCGCCCTTTTTTAAAAACTAAAAATGCCACCCAGATTCTCTGCGTTTAGAAACATTCTTGAAGTGAAATGTTTTGAGCACGTAGTTAAATTTCAGCTCCGAATTAATTGGTCCTGGTCTTCTCGTTAGTTAAGAAATAAAAGTACGTAGATCAGTGCTGCATTTTGGTTTATATTCCCAGTTGAGTTCTTGGTCCCTTCTATTACCTTTATTTACACCGCTCTCCCGATGTATTACTAAAGACACTATACAGATAAGACAAGACACTTGGCCAATTTTGCGTTAACCGCGACATGCAGTGCCCCCAAGTGTCGAGAGTGTACAGTCTGTAAATAACAATGGCGGCAGTCATGAAACCAAGAAGAGGAGAGCAGTGGTGTGCAGGCATTGATTACATAAATTCAAGAACTATAGCATGCAATTTTTTCCCAAAAACATCCAGAAAGGTGAGTTAGAGCACAAATTGATCCAGGTCTTCGATACAAAACCAGTAACGCAAGCGGCGCAGCACACATTTTTCAATGACGTGAAGAAGACTGTGTACGCGCTGAGAGGGGGCGTGGCTGTGCAAGCATGTTTTAGTGATGCCAAGAAGAGTGTCCGGTCTTATCTGTATAGTGTCTTTGGTATTACTTTGATAACAGAAATAACACAGAACTGAAACAATAACAGTCTGATTTCGGAAATGGTCAACGAAATAAATGACGATTAGTTTAGGCAATGGACAAAGCTATCATCAGCAGTAGAATTATATGCCAGATTCAAAGCCTTTCAAAGAAGGATCAGAACTGATCGGTGAAAGACAAGGCACAGTAAAACCGCCTCATATCAGCATTAATTTATATCGTGAGAATGAAAGGTGTGATAGTTATGATATGAGACATGACACGAATGAAATCAGCTGCTCTTCAAACTGAGACGACCGGAGAAATCAGGTGTTTTTCAACAGTGAATGATTTTTTAAAAGCAATGTTTTTTTCTTCACAGATCCTGTCTTTATCAACCTAAAAATGCATTTCAGAGTTAAATTTGTTGAAATATTTTCAGTAAAAGCCTCCCCTGCCCCCAAATGTAATTTAGTGGCATAGTCTAATAAGGATTAACACAGATGATCGGCCATTTTCTCATAAATTCAGCTGCAGCAACAGATCACCCTCATCATCTTTGATTGCCAATATCTCGACTTCTTCTTAATGTAGAACAAAGATTTTTTTCATACAACGAAGGGGAAATGAATAATCTTCACAGTGATACCAATAACTCCATATGCTCAAAATTTGACGAGAGCCTGGTTTCATCGTGTCGTATCTCATATGTCCTGATGTTTCCAGAAAATGGCGAAACTTTTCTTTGAGAAAATTACTCACAGTGAAATAAACCTTGAGGTGACACCGCCATTATGAGTCACGTGCCTTTGTGATAATCTCTCTTTCTTCTCATTAGCTAAAGCTTCTTTCACACTACCCACAATGCCATCCTTATACACGGCTTTCTTCATTAAACGATTCCACGCTATAAAATCCCACCGAAGTAACGTACCGGTCTCACGGAATCAGAGAATTATACGGTCCACCCTTTTTATGGGAGTGGGCTTTTAGCGGAATGACGCGGCTCTGAGGATGGAGAGGAAAGCGCCGAATGTGCTCAACTTGGGCTTAATTGGGTTAAAGCTGCCCGGATGCCCGGATGTCAAGATGGCAGCTTGCGCTTCCGTGCCGTAGGCGATGTCTGTCCATCTGACCAGGGACTCCTCCATCCCTTCGACCTCCCTCCTCCTCTGTCTTTTGTTTCAAGAAGGAAACCATTTCATGTGGAAATCATATTTCTTTGTTACATGTTCTCAATTTGGCTGGTGAAATGGCCATGGAAGGAAACGACACTAGAGCGCCATGCAGTATGTGCTCCCCGTGATTTTCTCCTGCACAAATTTATGCACTCTCTAGTTTTTGCTTGTGCTCTCTAGCCTTCTCCTAATTCTATTATGTTGCTCTTAAAGAGATGTTGTCTTTCTTAACAAGACAACCATTAAATTAACTTTGGGTTACGCTAAGACTGTAATACGTCTTTCAACCTCCTAGTGGAGGTTATCTCGACGGGTTTTTGTTCAAAAACAAAAACAAAAACAAAGAAACAAACAAACAAACAAACAAAGAAATCATGTTTTTCCTTAAAAAAAAAAAAAAAAAAAAAGCAATCTCTTTAAAAGAAAAAAAGTTTTGGTCACTTTTGGGTCCCTTGCTATTGTTGTTTTGGTATGTCACATCCCCAGCGTCCACATCTCCTACTCTATTTTTCCCTACTCTGTCTACATAGGAATGAGCCCTTCGGCCTTTGTTTCTTATTGCCCTGGTATGCCTAATTTTACAACAGAAGTTTCGGGATTGTATATGGGAGCATTGGTTAGTTCAAACAACCTTTATATATGTGACAGTGTATAAAAGCGAGTTTGTATAAATAAGGAGGGAAGGGATGAGAAGAATGACAAGTAGAACAGAGCAGGTGAGCAAACGTTGAAGCGTGTGTGAATGCCTGGGCTTGCTATATTATGTTGATATTTGTGTAGGTCTCTTTGTTCTCATACATTTGTTTAAGTCTTTCATTCTCATTAAAAATAAAAAATTGTTCATTGGCTTCTCTGATAAAGTATAACGATGTACACTTAATTTTGAAAGAAAGAAGGTCAGTGATTGTTCCTGTTATTTATTTATTTATTTATTTATTTATTATTTATTTATTTATTTATTTATGTTATTATTTATATTTATTTATTTATTCATTCATTTTTAAATTATGTATTTTCATATATTTATTTACTGATTTACTTATTTATTTACTTCAGTTATTCTTCCTTTCTTTTCGATTTTCTTTCTTCCTTTCTTTACATATTAATTAATTAATTAATTTATTTATTTATTTATTTATTTGTTATTTGTCCAGTTATTTCTTTATCATTTATTTATTTTTGATGCCCATTCAGCTGTGTTCGAATTATATTGGCAACTGTGCCAATGGATACAGACATTTACGATAACAGAGCATCCATTACTTAGCCTTTTTTTTTTCTTATCCTCAATCAGTCAGTCACTCTAGAGTAAGCAGAATCTGATGCAAAGGCGAAGAATCAGAAGCGACAAGGCTGCCATTTTCCTGAATCCTGTTATCGAATTAAGATCTGCAACAACTGGAAACATAACTAGGAAAAAAAGCAACAACATCGTGACACATTAAAGCGCCAATGTCACGATCAATGATAACTGTACCACCTCGTAATACCAATAAACAAAAAGTGACACGGACAATACATAAAAATACAAAATATAACACAGAACTGAAACAATAGCATTTTGATTCGGAAATGGCAATATAGACGTTAATAAAATAAATGACGATTAAATTTTTTAAAAATGGGCAATGCAATCATAAGTAACAGAATAATGTGCAATTTAGAACGTATGCAAAGAAAAATACTGTAAAGGAAACTGAAAAGCCAACCAATTGAGTGGAGAGGGACAGCAAAAAGCTTGGCGAAAAAAAAGACGATTTTATCAAATATGAACATCGCTGTCCCATCAAATAACTTTATGTACCAACATTACATCAGAAAATAATGAAAAAGAACAAAAATAATACCGATTCATAAACTGAAATAAAAACTATCCTCACATCTTTGTTTCGCTAAACCATTACAAGATGGCGCAAGTTTTTAGATTTGCATTTAATGACATCGCCTGTGGCGTTTAGCTCTGACAAGGGCGGGAAATAACCCGGGCTAGATCGACTCCTCGATAGACGTGTCAACGTCACAGCTTGATCCCCTCGGCTGCCCCTCGGCTCTTCATTAAACTGACAGCCCCGAATCCGACGACTACCCTATGTCGATTCCCGATAGACATGTCACGTTACGCCGACCCCTCTAGTGCTGTCTTACGCAGAAAACTGTCCCTTGGTATTGGGTCTCAGTAATCGTATGCAACCCCAGATGGTAGTGATAGGACTAATAGACTTGCTTCGTAGATTTCCGCCATTTGCTTATGACGTCATTGTCAAGCTCCTTACGTGACCTTGTCATTCTACATAAGCTAGGACAGATTTCTTCACTGTGGCCGGTAGGGTCGTTGTGATCGAGGGGTTAGACGTTGGCCTATCGATGAAAGCATCGCAGGTTCTAATCCCATTGGGGATTAGCAAGATTTGAATTTATTTTGGCTCCCCTGGCTTGTTAAATATTTGAGTCCAACATATAGTCTTCTCGGACAACGGTAAATATATTTCGGATGTCACATACGTTATTCACATTAAAAGAACTTTTCGGCGGTTCAAAATATGATGAAGAGTAGGCGGAGACACCGTTGTTGGGGCAAAATTTCTAAAAACTCTTCCGAATAAACGGATCCTGCCGTTAAAGCCAAGATAACCCCACTCTTAAGATTGAAAGGCTCCATGGAAGTCAGAAAAAAAAAATCACTGTTGTTTACCATCGCCATATTAAAGATATCCAACTGCCCACGGTACACCATTTGCTGAAACTTCGTAATTTTTGAGTCCATAACCATGACGACAAATCTGGGTGTATGAATAATATCGTCCCTGTAAGTCTCTAAACGCGTAAGTCCGGAAAATTGGGTCATGACGTTTTAGGCTTTATTAAACTAGAATGGGTTTCCCCCACCTTCTCTATAAATATCAAATCCATGGAACCAATGAAAGTTACACTTTTTGTTACGTGGACTAAACGCACGATTCATGATTTCACTTCGATTTATTAAGTTTTTTGTCTCTCCTGTAAAATTCGCCTCTGCAGACTTATGCATTTAGAGACTTACAGGGACGATATGCAGTGTTGAATCATTGCATTCTGATTAAGACTTCATTACAGGGTGTTTCAACACAGAGATGGAAACCAAAGTTTGTCACTTTGTTTGTTTCTTTGTTTATTTATTTATTTATGTATTTTATTATTTATTTATTTATTTGTTTATTTATTTATTTATCTATTGAATATTTTTGTAAATGTTGATTTCTTTAACGTATTTGAATCAGAATTGTTATGAACGAAGTATGTAGGATCTCATTCACAAACAAGCTCGAAGCTCAAAATTGATATGCTATGCAACTCTTGAACTTGGTTTAAATAAGACAAATTGAAATGTTTCATGGTGCCATACATTTTAAAATTCTATCTCTTAAAGCTGAATTCAGATTCATTTCAGTCATTGTCGAGGTTCTACCAAAGAATTGGTCTCTTTCTGTCTAGTCATTAATCTCTTTGCATTCTACTCTCCCTTAGTTATCTTCTTACTTTGTTTGCTTATCGCCACAGAATCCTCAAGATGGCAGATCCACTGCGCTGGCCTTGTTTAATTCCGCGTCAGCCATTTTGAGTTCGCTGACCGTCTAGCAAATTTCCCGGTTTTGACGTCACAGGGAATGGGTCTATATGAGCCTGCTATGCACACATCTTGGGCATTTGTCTTGCGCCCCAGGGCAAATGAGTGCGGTGTGATCTCGACATACGGCCGTTTTTAACTTTTTTCTAACTCAGATACCAAAATTTATACCAACATTTTTTTTTTTTTTCAGATTAAATTTTCTTTTTGTAAAAAAAAAAATATTTTTTAAAAATTTGGAAGTTGAGTTGGTGTATAGTTAGAAACGGCCGTAGCTCAAAATCATCTGGCCCGATTTCCGACTCATTTGCCCTGGGCGCAAGATATTTTATACTTGGGCTATACTAAAAACGAACAGATCCATGGAACATCAGACACTACAGCTCCCTTGTTCCCTTGCCCCCAAACCCTTCCAGGAAGTTCTTCATACAACAGGGATAAAAGTGAAATTGAGTTTGAGATATTACGTCCGTACTGCAATTTCGTATGGCCTTTGCTAAAGCTGTCCCACAAGTCAAGGAAACTATAGGACTGAAACAAGAAAAAATGGACCGACAACATGCAGGAATTGACTAAGAATACGCAGGCAGATACCCAGGTTCTAGTCAGGAAGTGTTCAGATGATTCCAGATAGAGTTAAGGCCCACGAAGATGAAGAGGATTGTTTGTTTTTCTTAAGCCTTTCAATCCTAAGAAAGTAGGATTATCTCGGCTTTAGGAGGCTGCCTGTTTTTGCTGAGAATTTTTGTAGGTACAAATCTGAAATTTGGAAATTTTGGTCGGGCTGCGACACTGAGCCTGCTCTTCATCGATTTTTAACTGCCAAGGGTTCTTTAACGTGCGTAATGTAGACACGGAACCTCCGAAATATATTCGCCCTTATCTGAGAAGGCTAGACGTCGGGCTTCCCTACCCAGGGGAAGACAGGGGACCGTTGAGTCATTCAAAAAAATGCGGGTTTTCGATCTTCGTGTCCTCCCATCCCCCAATGGTGAGGACCGACGAGTTGATCCCGGCCACAACCTCACCGACGTGAGTTGTTTTCACTATGAAGCAGACGCCAAACTATAGAGCCAGACCCCCGATGAAGAGGAAGAATGTACACGTTTATTACATACTATAATATTTGTCACTTTTGTCTCATTAAGATGTATGAAGGTGTGTATATCTTTAGAAGCCGCTGCAGCAAAGAACACTATGACCATAATATGTGCAACTGTCACTTTGTGCTCGACAAGATGGCACAATAAAGTGTTAATCCG
This sequence comes from Peronia peronii, assembly GCA_039654565.1. Classification (NCBI taxonomy): domain Eukaryota; kingdom Metazoa; phylum Mollusca; class Gastropoda; order Systellommatophora; family Onchidiidae; genus Peronia; species Peronia peronii. Next base: position 1,303 of record JBCEWB010065028.1, on the reverse strand, counting down.
GTGATGTCGGTGGCCTAGCGGTTGGGCCGTCGGACTCGGGATCTGAAGTTTCGGGTTTGAATCCAGACAGGTCCCGACATTTTGTCCTTGGGAAAGACAATTTACACATATTTCCTGACTCTACCCAGGTTTGAATGGGTACCGGACTACAGACAGTGGAAGATATTGTTAGACTGATAAGGATTTGAGCGCCTAACAGGCAGCCGTCTTGTATGCTTCCCAGGAAGCTGAGAACGTTTATAATATGAGTGTCTTCTTTGGGTCTGTCGGTGTAATAATAGATTGTAAAGCGCTTAGAGCCTGTACAGGGATAAGCGCTATTTAAATGTTCTCTATTATTATTATTATTATATTTTGAATTGTTCATGGCGTATGTTTCAAGAAAAGGGCGCAAACGTGATTTTTTCCTCTTTGCACCGCTTGTTCATCACCGCTTTTGCCCGGCAAAAGGAATTAATAGGTCTGGGCAAAACGCTCTTCCATAACAAGTTCTATTCATTACTAATTCTCATGCTTTACCCTCTGCTTCTCTCTCTCTCTTTCTTTCTCTCGCTTTCTCCCCAAGTCTTTCTCTTGTTCCAGTTTTAAGCATCTTAAAATACAAACGTCCCTGGCATTCTTGCATACGTTTGTTTAACCTGTCTGTTTGAGCAGCTGTTCACCGTGACTAAAACATCAAACATTTAAATTGCCCCCTTTTTGCGCACCGCCGTCTCTTCGAGTGCGACGTAAAAATATACATACAGTCGTACAAACATAAATTATATGTATGTTTTCTCTCATTTATAGTACGTCGAAAGGCAAGAACTGGCAAGGATGGGACGGGTGACCCTAAGGGAGGGGAGGAGAAAGGGGTAGAGAGGAGGTGTGGGAAGAGGAAGGAGAGGAGGGAGAGATAAGGGCCAGGTGTCGAAGGTTAGAACTAACAAATTATAGCTCTAGGTGTTAATGATGATGGCGATGACAAGGGACATAATTATTACTGTCTTTTGTTTTACAGTTTTTGTGGTTTCTTAGTAAGAAAGACAAAAGATCGGCTAAAGCAACAATAGCAACAAACGCAGTAACAAATACACCATCATCATCATTATTTTATAACATATAAGAAGACTGTCTGACCGACAACTAATTGAACAATTAAAAAAAAAAACCAAATAAAGAGCTTGCGTTTGATGTTGATACTCTGCCAAATTTTTGAGTCAGTTTGACTCTTCTTCAGGGCAACCTGAATGTATGTATGTATGTATGTATGTATGTATGTATGTATGTATGTATGTATGTATGTATGTATGTATGTATGTAT
>JBCEWB010065027.1:0-30110 GCA_039654565.1 Peronia peronii | reverse complement strand
ATACAGAGACGAGGTGGCCGAGTGGTTAAGGTGATGGACTGCTAATCCATTGGGGTCTCCCCGCGTGGGTTCGAAGTCCATCCTCGTCTTGTTTTTTTTTTTTTTCTCCTTTTTTTTTTTTTAAAAATTTCTGCGAAAGACATTACCGTTAAATCCGCGGTTGTCATTTATACTAGATCTATGGCAATATCAAGGTTAAAAATATGAACATTAAAATATTTCAGCTGTCCAGTTCGGTCAGAAGATATTTTGGGGGTAGAAATGTAGAATTTGGAATTACTTTTCCCAGGACAGCAGCATCTCCATCTACTCTTCCTCCTATTTTTAACTGCCAAGGTTCTTTAAATACCTCTAGAGCTATATCAGTCGTTCCATTGCAACTTTGAGCCATTCGCCTTTCGCATGTTTTTCTCCTGTACCTACATATTAATATAAGCTGTTCATTTATACTACTAGTAACTTACATGCAAAGGAACCTTCACTGAGCAGTTACTTCGACTACATATTATAGGCTTGCATACAGGCCAGTGTGCCGTCTTAGGAGAGGTTAGACGCCTGCCTCTTGATGCACGTGCAGTGGTTTGGAATCCTACCGGGGAGTGGGAAAGATTTAGAACCTGCTGTTTTCAGTGACTCAACTTCTTGGGCAGGAACGCATGACGTCTAGCCTTCTCGAATAAGAAGTAATATATTTTGCAGGTCTTCTTTGTACATTTTGCATATTAAGGTCTCAGATGACTGACCCATCTGACTATTTTTGTAGTACCGGCACATGTACCTGTACATTGATGACTATGGCCAATCATCTCTGCCAGATGCATAATTTCATACCATAGTGCTCATGAATGCCTAATTTCCCACCCATCACGCGCTCACAATACTCATTTTTTACCGTGCATTCATCACTCTATTACACACAGAGATGTTTGAAGTGAGATTTTCCTCACTAACTTTGCTCATGGCCTTTGAATGTCTGACAAACTTCGCGCTACTGCTTTCTGAATCTTTCTGTCCTGAGGGATATGTTTACCTTAACGTAAGCCGCCTAAAGGGTAAAGTCGAAAAGTTATCACAAACTGTTATTGGCCTACATATAGTTTTACTTAAAATTATGCATAACAATCCCAGTAATGGCCTCGGGAAACTGTCATTATCAGATGAACTTATCGAAATTCCAGTCATTATTTTGTATGCTGGAAGCCTAAAATATAATCATAATTAATGATGTTGTCGATTTTAAAATGCCTGCTGTTCATCATTGTAATGCTGGTCTCTTCTAAAACATATTTTTGGTTTATACACACACATAGATTAACACATACATAGACTCACACGCATGCACACACAGAGTTATGTTGTTTGCATAAAAGCCAGTGACTATTTTCTTATCGATATTTTATTTCGATATTTTCTTATGATTTATTTCTATTGCTCAAGCTCACTGCAACATATCACATCGAAGCCAAACAATTCCTGTCCACTTTTCTCGAGTAAATTGAATCAAAACCCATAATTATAAGATAAATTAATTAGAATGGAGGTTGGTCTTAACAACTTTGGCCCATTGCGTTGATCATCACTTTCTTTTTTAATCCTAATAATTATGTTAATTGAAAATGTCAGTGTCTGAGTCTGAATTTCTTTGATGGCATACTATATTCATGTTTTAGAATTGACAATTACCTAATGTCATTAATTCACCGATCTAACCACCTTACTATAAACCAATTATGGTAGAGTAATGGAATTGGGGTACAGTAGTGAGATCAGTATATCGGTCACTCGGATCATCAGTGTTCATGGCCAAGACTGATTATATAAATAGGTCATTCCGGTTCAAGAGGACAAATACTAAATTCTGGTGCACCTACAGGGTCCTTCACAACATCTATGCATCAAGGAGGGAGCTCAGGGAAGGGAAGGGAGACGGGTAGATTCTGGAACTCAGGGTTGAGAGAACTGTAGGTGATGCAATAACATGAGTCATGTTACTGCATTGCATGCTTTAACAGAAATTCCTATGAAAGTATGCTGCATTTTTTAAAATACATGTATTTGTAGTTTTTAGATCCGCGATTACAGTCTTGGTAAGCCTCTCAACCTCCTGAGGGTGGTTATGTCGCGTCTTTGGACCTAGTTGAAATAGGGTGACAAGAAAATAAAAGTCCTGTTACAATTCAGCATAGTGAGGTGCAGTTCTTTATAGACACGCATTGTGTTTTGACTTTGTTTCTTACATGTAGATAATGTAACTAAAACGACCAAAACAATTATCTTTTATTAAACTAGAAATAAAGGAGCAATCGCTCGCTTACACGTAAGATTCGTATCCGTCTGTGTTCAAGCAAATGGGGTTACAGAAGAATTATTTTAATCCCTCTAGACTATCTCTCCCATTAGTGTTCACACCACAGACTATGTACCTAGATCTCTGTCTCGTTATCGAAAGCTGACGTTGACCGTGCACTCTGATCTAGTGCTGTCGTAAAATCGATGGCGCAAGAACATGCCATGCTAAAGTTCAAAACGCCAATAGATTTTATTTTGGGCACAAACGTCTATAAAAGGTAACTGACAATGCTGCAGCTGCTTAAAGCTAGATCTATTATGAAATTAGGTTAAAGGCAGCAGGCTGCATTATTTAATTCTACTACGTTTGAACTAGATCGTAGCCTTTATTCGCCTAAGATAGTAATTTTGAACTATCTAGGCTCCTCATAGTTTCATGGGGTTGAGGGCAAATTGATGTGTCGTCTGCGCGCTCTGCAATATAAAGCCAAACTCCTTGCTGAACTTGAGAGAGAATAACTTGTTAAATGAGTCTCTTTGTTTCAAAATGACCATCACCATTCGACCCTATTTGCTGTCAAGACAGTAAAATCTTTTGACATGAGAGTTTTAATTTATAAAAATCAAATTACGATTTCTTTTCCTTTTTTCAAACGCAGAACTAATACGAGATTCGGGCAGCAGGGGAAGATTTTTATGTGCAAGTGAATACTCTAGTCCCAACCGGGTTTCTTTGTGCGCGAACGAAGGGTGACAGGCACTCAGTAAACCTACGAAGCTGAAGTTTCTTTTTGCATGGAAAAGATATCTCCACTTTCTCTCTCAACATGTGGTGACAGCAGTCTTTTTAAAGTACCGTATCACAGGCCTCAACAACAACAGCAACAACAACAACAAAAATGACTGAGATATATTATGTCTATAGACCATATATCAGACTTCCTGACAGACCGAACTTTTAAGATAGACTGGGTTATATTGAGAAACTGAAGGTAAAGTTTGGTAAAGTAAAAGCTCTTCTGGTACCTCGGAACTAAAGAAATGTTAACATGCATGGAGCGTGAACATACATTCGAGTCTAGTCCTAGTTTAACTTTCGTTCGTGACACGAACCATAGACATACTTGTATAAAAGACCTGGCGCGAGGGCACCAGAAAGGAGGTTGAAAGACGTGAAAATACCGAGTAACCGAAGAGTACTTCTGGAGGGGGTACAGTGGCTCTGTGGTTTGGCGTCTGCTCATAGAGAAAACAACTCACGGCGGTGAGGCCGGGATCGACTCGCGGGTCCTGGATGTCCTGCGTCGGGGGATGGAAGGGCACGAAGATCGAATCCTGCATTTTTTCAGTGACTCAACGGTCCCCTTGCTTCCTCTGGGTAGGGAAGCCCGACGTCTAGCCTTCTCGGATAAGGGCGAATATATTTCGGAGGTCCCGTGTGGACGTTACGCCCGGTAAATAACCCTTGGCAATTCAAAATCGATGAAAGAGTAGTCTGCGTGCCGCTGTCCGGGCAAAATTTCCAAATTCCAAATTTATACCGACAAAAATTCTCACCAAAATCAGTCAGCTACTTAAAGCCGAGATAATCCTATTATCTCAGGTTTGAAAGGCTTAAGAAAAACAAACAAACAAACAAAAAAAGCACTTCGGGTCCAATTTGATCAGAGCGACGGCGCTCAGAGGCAGGGACCCGACTGCACAATGGAAGTAAGAGCCAAAAAACACTAAAAAAAGCACGGAGTGGGGAGGGAATTTATGACTAAAACTTTTTCGTTGTGAGTGAAAGACTTAAAAGATTTAAAGCTTATTCAATCTAGATGCCCTTTGAATAACTAAAGTTGTGTTTTTTCTTTTTCTTTTTTAAATTAAATTACGGGAAAATAAATAAAGAAATAAATACTAATACTAACAAGTTCATACGAGAAAAGAGACTAGGGAACGCCTCCTGAAATTTACCTGATGGAAATCAGTGAGTCAGTCGAAAGTGGATGATTTAAAACAAAAAAGATAAGAAAGAAATACAAGAAAGTCAACTTATTTGAGTTGTAAATGTGTAAGTAGAAAACAAATGCGGTGATCCTCTACAACGTGTAAAAGGAAGAGAACAAGATGGATCTAGACATAGTTCAACATTAGCAATCAAGATCCATTTATTTTTGGCGTAAGATGTGATAGATGTAAATGCTTGCCTACACACTCATATAACCTTAGACACCATAAAAATGCAAGGAGATGGCGAAGGACTTTAGGTCGTCATAATAGCAATATTATTGTTTGAAGTTTTAATTTATTTGCTTTCATTTCATGTTTAGTCTGTGGTAGAGTCTCGAGGTCGAAGTTCCGTTGCAACTTATCAACCTGAAGAATATGCATCTGCTTTAGCACTTCAACCTTTTTTTTTTTTCTGTCTATCCTTATCACCTTTTTCTTCAATTTTTCTTTCTTTAAGATGCGTTTGTGTTGCTGCTTTTGTTGTCGTTGTTGTTTTGTTTTGTATTGTTTTGAACATTTACAAATCAAATAAGCTGACTTTCTCCTATTTCTTCTTTACCTCTTTTGTTTTAAACCGTCCATGTTTTCATCTCTTACTTCCTTGCTTTTTGACTGACTCACTGATTACCATCAGGCTTAAGGCGTGGTAACTTTCACAAGGCCTTTCTTTAGTCTTCTTTCCGTATCAACTGTTAGTGTTACCATTTATTTATTTATTTATTTTCCCGTAATTTAATCAAAAACATTACTTTTATTATTCAAAAACCATCTAGATTGAATAGGCTCTAAATGATTTAAGTCTGTTACTCATAGCGAAGAGTTTTAGCTCTAAATCTCTAACCCAGCCCGTTTTTTTTTCTATACGCGCTTCTTTCCGAATCCCCATCGGCTCCCATAGGCCTCGTTCAGACGCACGAGGATCGCTCAGTTATGACCATGGCCGTCAACAGCGAAAAAGAGGCCGCGCAGGGTCTAGTTACATTGTTATGTCTATAACACGAACACACCAACACGAATCTTTGGTGTGGGTACGGCAAAGTTAGAATTCTTAGAAACTACGTTCATAAAATTATCTGCCTTATCTCATCGAACTTAAAGAAAGCAGCACTAACAAAAACAAAAAACACTACATTCATGCCATATTCTCACCACCAAATGCTTCAGCTTTGAGAGTTTATTATTACTCATTACACATGCACAGCGCAAAACGAAATGTATTTTGACTGAGATCTAAAAACAGTAATTATGTTGGTCACACAATGATCTTTTGTTTGATTTATTGCGCATGTATTTCTGTGTCAGAATTGTAATATTATAACCAGCGTTTAAGCAATTGCCACCGAAGCGGATATACTTAACAAGATTTGTTGTGGTCTTATGCTTTAAAATACTCTACAAAGTGCGGCAGCTTACTTACTACTGACTTTTTATTTTATGTTGTGTGTGTATTTGTGTCTGTGTGTGTGTGTGTGTGCGTGAGAGAGAGCGAGAGAGAGAGAGAGAGAGAGAGAGATCATTTTCATTTGCGACAGAATGGTTCGGTTAAGTCAGATAAAATTTGAAAGGATTAAGACTGAAATTATTGGGGAAAAACCTGATTCAAACATTCCTGTACGGATTATGATCTCCACTAGTGATTTGTATCCCTGTGTCTTTCCCCGACTTTTCTTGCCATCCATTTCCCACAGCCTTGTCTGCAAAGTTGACAGCCAATCTCTTTACATCCCTCTTCCCCTCCTCTCTTTACTTCACATTTCCAAAGTGTCAGTACGGTACAATTTTATAAATTCCACTGTTTTTATTCTGGTCTACAAAGAGCATTTTATGTCTGAATGCAACACAAAACAAATACATGTATCTTTCTACAATTGTTATATGTTATCAGGAAAGTAATCTAGGTGAAGAGCTTAATGCCAGGGATTTTGAGAAAATAGGCCCCTCGACACTTCTCAGGTTAAGCAGGCGTGCGCCTTGACATTTTCGTGCACCTTAACTTTCCTAGACTGGCCCTCCACTGGCATCACTCTAGGCCAGAATTCGTTTAACACTACGTTTGAATGGATGCCTAAAGAAGTTCTACCCAGGAAAGCCCCTCTCGTACGCTACTGTTCTTTTCTCTACAATTCCCCTTAGTCTGGGACACCACACTCAACATTCTATACGTATTTCAATCTCCTGTAAAGGTTCTCTCGAACGCAACATTCTGGGTCAGAATTCATGTACAAGTGTAGTTATATGCCTGATGCCTAGAGAGGTCCAATGCGGGGAAAACAATGATTACCTGTGCCTTACTTACTTCAGCATGCATATATACTAATCCCCTTGGAAAAGGATTCATGTGGCTCTATGCTCAATATATGTGATTCTTCGAGAAATTCTAGTCCAGGTGAACTTCTCTTATGTTATGTACATGTATCTTAGTTTTTTCTTAGCCTGTATAGGTATTATTTACTGCTAATGGTACCGTCTACCACCACCATTTTCTTTTGACCAATCCATACTAAACTTTCAGATATTGTGCTAAAGACTTACCAAAGGCATCATGCCTCGTCTTTTCTGTAATTTATAAAGAAATAGACAATCCTTTTCTTGTTGTTGTTTTTCACTTTAACAATCTAAAATTGTATCAGTCATTATGTAACTTATTCATCAACTAAATTTGATATATTCAGCACTGATTTCATGATAAAAAAGACTTGGTTGAATTAAAACAAGGTCTACTGCTTTATTACATATAATGTACACATTAGTAACCATTTCTACAAAAAAAAGAAATCAATGAATGCAAATAACAAGTAATCACAACATAACATTCATAAGATGCTTATCATAAAAATTTACCCTCCCTTATGACCCAAGTTAGACATAAAACCTGCTAAGTGTAATCCCTCACCTAGACAACAAGATTTTGATTAATAAAAATAGGCATGCAACCTGTAATTAAGAAGAAAGACTAAAACCCACAGTAAGAGCAAAGTCTACTCAACACAAAGGATGAACGAACATAAAAAGTCAACAATTTTTAAAAGTACTGCACCCATCATCTTGAATAATTAACCTACAAATACCACATGAATGAAAACGTCTGGACAAATGTAGGATTTAACTAGCAGGGATTTTATTTTTTCACATTCAAACTTGCTGGTATTGATCTTTGCCATGTGTCTGGACACTCAATATAGTTAGTGTTAGAGAAAATCAAGTTATTATTTTGCAATAAAGTCACAATCTGACAATTGTGTCAATTTCTAATTTACACTCAGGAAGAATTTTACATGAATTTAAATATGTTTACCATTTTAAGAATGAAGTGATTCTGCAGATCTGCTTACCTAAAATCTGGTGTGGGTATTATTTTTCTTCTTTTTCCAAAACATTAAAGACTTGGATATCAATATCACGATCAGAAATGAAAAACTGAAACAAAACATTTGGACTCCATCCAAAATCTCTTATGCAGCCAGTGTAACATTCATACTTTCTATTTTTTTTTGTCAATACATGACATATGCTACACTAAAGAATGCGGCAGAAATTGCTTCAGCAATATCTGACCAAATAGCATCTGAGCAGCCGTGTGTTATGTTTTAGGAATAATCCATACACATATATAAATACGTTTTTTTAAAATAAAATGTAAGGCCACAAAACAAAAACATGCATGATAACAACAACAATAGTAATAAAAACAACCATTCATACAGCATCTCATGTCCCTAGGACTTGAGGTGCTTTAAAGAACCAAAGTATTTTACAGCCATACGCATAGATAATGTCACAGTGCAAACAAAGCTACAGAGATTCAATTCATTCACATGTAATCATATAAATGGTGTACAAGTAGATTGTAGATAGGCCCAACTACATAATAATGTAATATAACCATACATATAGACATGTAAGGCCTCTTTTATATACATTGACTAAACGCTGTCCACCGTGCACAGTGCGCCATGATAAACATGGTGTCTTCATCCACACACATTGACCTTTTCTTAGCCGCGTTAAGGACGGCTTTAATTATCATTAGTCTTTCATTTGGCTTTAGTCTATCATTATGGACAATCTTATAGAACTGGCACACTTATACTATCAAACAGTTTATTCCGTCAGTTCAGTGACACTGAAGTTCTATGAACCAATTAATCAATGAACACCAAAATAAGGTCAATTCTTACAGCTATTTCCAGTATTATTTCTTCAAATATATCACTAAGTAACTGAAAAAAAATCATTTCCTGCCACCTGTCATGAGCAAAAATAATGTCCTGCCAAAATGAAATACTACTGTCCTGCTTCATTAATTAACGATATATTACATCTCTTCAACTGATTTTGTTTCTTCCCACATTTTGAACATGATCAAGTAGGAGACCTTTTTTTTTTCACGGCAAGAGAAATAACCTAGTATTTATTCAAGTTACTAAATAATCCAATCCAGGTCTATGGACTGGGATTTATTGTATGTAAGTATGACATGAGGGAAACATTTAAATGATTTGTACCTTGAAATTTCCATGAACTAAAGACATATGAATGCATTTATGACAACCATGAAGCAAATGCTGATAGTTATAAACATCAGTGTAGTGCGCATAGTCGAACAGTTGTGGCACACTGATAGACAAATATTATCTGTAACTGAAAAAAAAAACAACAAAACAAAACGATGCCACAGAACTCAATGGATTCATCCCTTAAGTGTGCAAAGACCAATAGCTGGAGCCTTCGTCAAATTTGTTGACAACCTCTGACAGATCTCTCTCCATGCAGCAGTTGTTTCAGTTTTGGATTTGTAATTTCCAGACTTTTGTCCCAAAGAACAGGTTTGTCAAGTACTAATGTGATCAGAACTTCTGTGTCTATGTCCACGGCGGACAGCGAAAAGTCAATGTGTGTAAAGGAGATCTGGCAGAATTGCTGCAGGATAGAAAAGGAAGAAAACTATCAAGATTTTTATGGTGATAGCTGTTTTTACATTCCCTGAATATTGTGTAAAATTTCTGTTTAATTTGCCATCTGGTCTGAGTTTCATGGATTTTCGTAGGTGCAGGAGAGCAATACATGGTATTCTTCATAAATTATTTATTTTTGGTTAAAGTTCTTTGTTTCTCAGCAAACTCCACGATTTTCTCATTTGTGGCCAAGCCCTTGCGCTTTCGGACCTGATTCATGTAAACTCTGGCCTTATTCTCAGCATCAGCTTTCTCTCCAAAGTGTAGGTATTCTTCTTCCGTCGTTGGCACCCAGAAAGGATCAACAGCTAACACCTACAGAAAGATAAATGAACAGACAAGTCTACTACTGCTTATGTTTTTGACAAAATGATAATAGGTAGACAACAATTATGGACAGAAAGTCTGACATGAATGACAAAATGGGCAGAGAGTACAAAATATTGAGAGCTGTGAGTGGGTCAATAGCAGTACATGATGATGTCAATCAGGATGCTGAACTTCAATGACAGACTGCATCAATCAAGAGAACAGACATTTGACGGTCATCTTCAACATGTTTTATTAAATTAATCTGTTTTTAATCATATTGTGCATGCATTTGGTTGAAAGCTGTCTGACAGTTAACTCTCTATGGAGTGAGCACAATTCCACCATTAACCTTCTCAGACTGGGGAACTTTTATTATTTCGCAAGTTGTAAGAGCCCTCCAAGTTGTACTTTGGTAACCTAAATTGGTTCAAACAGAATTCAGCTTCCACTGAATAAGGGTCTTGTTATATTAGTATCTTTAGTTTCAAATTGCACTGAAATTATATTTACATTATTCATCATTATGAAGTGTTTGTTGATATAGAACTAGATCTAGACCTTAGTAAGAAACACTGAAGTCAAAAAGCAGCAATAAATGGTTGTCATGCAACACTTATTAGCCAGAAATAATTTTCCTCTGAAATCGGTTTCAGCAACATTTGAAAATGACATTTTGAAGGCTTTCGTAACTTCTTAAACAGCGCTCAATTTTGACTGTGTTCTCAAAGCAACGTATGATGCAGTTCAGCTGAAAACTGCACCATACAGATCTCCATATTCTTATCCATCCAAAGAATGGACAGATGAATATCTTCATCTCAGTATTCATCCCTGATGTGTAACAATACATGTACATTCTTTTAATAGAAAAGTATTTTGTTCATGGGCTTTAGTAGGCAATAATCACATTAACATTAAAAAACAAAGAAGGAAATGAATTCATGACCATTGCAGTTGCTAATGACATTAAACAGATAAAAGTTGGTGCTAATTTGACTTACTTCCCAATGTGAGAATTTCAGTTGGGGACTGGCTAGACCACTTGTTTTCTTCCTGATGTCCTCTGCAAAACCAAAGCTCTCCACCACAGGTAGCACAGCCTGTATGACAAACATTGCTGTGCCCTCCTGCATCTCTTCAGACAGAACTTGACCACAGCGTTTGGACAGCACAGCATGCATTTTGCCTGGGAGAGAGTCATAATGTACAGTCAAGAATTATTTTCACTGCAACAGTGGTTTTCAGTACAATCATAAGCGGTCACGAAGTAGAACCATATGTAGACTTATTTAATCATGATGATATAAGTTTGATGCAAGGAGTTTGAGCAGGTTAAAAAATAAGAGGATAATCATTACCCAGTAAGTGACTACATTAAATTGTACCTTATCCTAAGTATTTTATGTAATGTAAATGAAATGAAATGTTAGACTACACAAAAATGAAATTAGTTCAGGCCTATGATTGTGAAGGTTTACAGGGTAACATTTCATTCATATTCTCTAACACAAACACTGAAATAGTTGCCTCTAAGGTGGGTGAAAGGCAAAACACACACAAAAGACTCATAAAATGTCTTCATGATTGATTTTGAGCAAATGTGGGACATTCATGATTTCCCAATTCATTGGTGAATTGTTACTTTCAATCTCTGCTAACCTGTCCACTCACCTAGAACATCAACAGTCGCCTGAATCTCACACTGATACATGGCAGCCATAAGTCTCTGCGGCTGTGCCTGGAAGGCTCTACGACAACCCTCTTTCATGGTGGAAATAAGCTGACCAGATAAAGGACCATAGGAGCTCTTTTGCCACTGGATATTGTCAGATCCTGTCACACTTAGATTTGTTTTAGATATGCTTTCTGCATCTTCTGCTCCAGAAACTTGAGAACCTGTAGTGATTTCTGTTGGAAAGGATGAGGAAGTGAGAGATGCTTGAATCTGTAGATTGACAGATAAAGCATCACTTTCGCAGTTGTCTGTTTTGTTACTAGTTCCAACTGCTGGTGGTATATGCTGAGATGGTCTTGTCTTGTCTCCAAACCACCAATCTTCCACAATGAAACAAACCCCATGCATTGGCTCCTCACACATGGGCCCTTGTAGTGTTGCCATCTGAAATCCTGTGACGATGCTATTGTCTAGATCTGCCAATTTGAATATGTCGGAGCTAGTTCCATCCACAGCCTGCCAGACAGAGGGTCTATTGTAACTCTTCACACAATTCAGTAAAATATTTGGTCCACATCTCCTGGGCCCAAAGCTCCAGATCTTGTTTTCTGCTCCCTCCCATGCTGGACCTGCTTTGTCAAATTCTTCCTTCAGCTGCTGCTTAACATTTTTTAGAGTCTCTGCTGCACTTTCAGTCATCCGGAATCCAACCTGTTTTGAAAGCAGAGGTATTTACATTTGGGGTCAACCGAAAAGCATCAAGCTATAGCATATTAAATAATATTCTGTATTAAGTAAATAAATTTCTGAACTTATTGTCAACAGTTATATCAATATCTTCTTAAGCATTACAGTAATCCCTAACTTATCCAGCGCATAGCAGCCGAGACCTTGACAGATAATATCGAAAGACGGATAATGCAACACTATCCCCCTACTGTACATAGATAACCCTAATACAATGATAATAATACTTAATACTGTAGTAATAATAATAATAATAATAATAATAATAATAATAATAGCGTTTGATGATCCAGTCTTCATCCATTTTCTTGAAAATTTCATGTTTCTTCTCCAAAGTTAATACACGCCGTGATCTCTTTACAGGTGATGCAAAGCAAAAACAGCTTATCGAGCACAGACAGGAGAGAACAGCTACAGAACACAGACAAGAGGTACCACACACAACGGCGTTTAGGCGGTAAACTGAGTTTTGTTCAGCTCGGATTGGTGGTGTGTGGGTGGTATGTGGGAGGAGCAGTTCCGACGGAAAGACAAATAATGCATCACATGCTGAAAGGATCGGTGATGCCAAATAATGTCGAAGGATGAATAACTTGATGACGGATAAATGAGGGATAACTGTAGTCCCATCCAATTACTTTTATATCCTCATAAAATGATGCAACAGCTTGAAAAAAGTTTCAGCTAGTTAGGCAAGATCCTGAATTCATTAACAGTTTCAGCAAATCTATTACACAAAGAATGACTCTTTCATTACACACTTTACAAAATGATATCATGTAAGATTTATCAACCATTTCTTCTTTTGTTCATAGATAGAATTGAATTATTAAGGAATAAAAAACATACCTGGAGATCTGAACGACCTGTGATATTAGCTGTTGTTAAGGAATCCAATGCCTTAAGACTCTGCTCATGCTGAAGGAGAATATCACTCACTTTCCCTGGCAGAGGAGCTGCTCGAAGGAGAAGATGGCACTGACGATCTGCAGTTGATGCCTTAATGAAAAGAAGCAAACAGTGGGGTGTTTTGTAACAATACCGCCATGCTGCGTCTTATTTGTTCAGTGACATATAATGAGAACACAACAAAGGAAAATGAAAACTATCACAAATTAAGTTAATTTTTGTGTCTAACTTTGACAACATAAAATATTATGGAATTCTGCATCATCAAAATGTATGATGTCAAGTTCTGTATTCGTTACTAGGCTCCAGAAATTTACTGGTCCCTCTCTTTTTGAATGCTCAACATTCTATAAAAGAGGGAAAGAACTGTTGCTTCTGTCTTTATAATCCAGATTCCTTTTTTTAATTCTTGAAAAGAACAGTTATTTATCCAGCTGTGTGTGGTTATAGCTGCAGATAAATACTGAAACTGATGTCAGAAGATGTGACATGTGACATCGACAACTACTAACACTGCAGAGAAGTTAATGAAATAACACTATGAATTTCTGATAACATACCGGAATGATTCCATCATCATCTTCTTGGTCTTCTCCCTGCTCTTGCTGTTCCTGAATGTTCTCATTGACCATGTCCAATTTTGGAGGTTCTATCACCGTCTCACGGAATGGGACAATAGGTTTTGAAACACTGACATCTACTTTGGCATATCTGTAACCGTGGGGAGGCAATAAAAAAAGGGGGAAAAGAAATGAAATTAGGGAGGAAAAAATGAAATTTAAAAACTGTACTTCAATTCACTATCGAATATTATAAAAAAAACATGAAAAAAAAAATCTATACATCATAACATTTCATCATGCCGTCAGTAAATTTACACGCAATATACTTGGAGATAGTGCTGACACTGCCAAAGTGTTAAATAAGAAGTGAAATTAGCGTACATGTACTTTCAGAGCATAATACTGATCTGACCACATTACGGCACAAAAAATTGCGATGGATCTTATAAAATGAAAAATATTTCAACTGTCAAAGAAATTATCAATCAGCATGGTAAAACAAAATTGTTATCTATGTAACAAAATTACATATTCATGTAATTCAGTATCAGTAAATTTACATAAATATGCTAAAGAAACTCAGCTCAAAGTGGAAGAAGGTACATATTAAGTACTTATGCATTTGTGATTTGAAGATCAATTTCAGAAAATTAAAGGACACATTAATTTTTTTTTCAAAATAAAACAGAACTCACCTCTCTCGTAAATCATCTATACATCTTTGGAGATGAACCTCTCCAGCTGCTATAATGACATGCTCTCCGGTTGCTTGAACTCTGACCTCCACACATGGGTCAGCCTGATTTAGGAGTTTAAGACCTGCCACAAGGGCATTCATGTCACCTGAGTGGAACAAAGACTGACAGTTATGTGATAATACGACAGGAGATATCCAGGGGCTGTTTTATGTCACAAAGCTCCCAAAACAATTCCTTCTACTATCCACATAATAGATTTGTTCCAACCAAGTGAACAGCTGGAAATCCCCGTCTAATTTTAGTAGGGGGTTACAAAACACTCTGAACTGTTCACTGTCTTTGACACAGAAGAACACATAAAAAATGCATGGGACCGGTGACAATTATTCTCTGATCTTGCGGTGGAGCAGTAACAAACATCAGTGAGTGTTCTATTTTTAGAGGGTGGGTACAAACACTTGCCAGGATTTCCAGGTTTTTGCTTGGTCGAATATGAACAATTGAAATTATATTTTAGATACTTTCAATTTAACATGAATTTTTTCTCTTATTCCTGAAATTGTCATAGCTGACAACTTATAACCATCCATTAATTGGTCACCTGATGTGAAGACAGTTTGGCAGGGACCATTGAAATTGTGATCTCCATAGAGATGGTATGAATGCAGCTTTGGATATGCAATTCATATAATATAGTGGGTGTAAATAATACAGTAAGATCATTGACAATACTTCCTGTTGACAGGTGAACAAGTCTTGAGAATTCACTGTCAATACAGTAAACTATAAATAAGATCGCAGAATTGTTACACAACTTGTTCTTTTCATTATATTGAATAATCATATTCTAACAAACACCTGTACTTTCCATACATCAAATACTCATGAGAATTAAAATACCACTACAATTATAGAATGTACCATATTATTTTCCAATGGCCTTTTAAATATGTTCAGTATTTAAACTAGTGCCACATGAATAAACCGCATAATTGTGATAAAAGAAAGCTATGACATTCGCTGGACAAGAAGTTTAATCATTAAATTAACATTAAATCTCTTATCTAAGATAGATACATACCAGCATCAGCTGGTTCTATGGCGACTCGCACAATTGGTGAGGCATCAAAGTACATATCTGTGAAGGCAGGACATGCCCAAGTTGAAGATAATGTACCAGACTTCAGAAGATGCTTTTCCAGGCCACCAATGCCTAACACATTTCCAGCAGGAACTTCATCTAGAGCTTCGAGTTCTCGTCCCATCAGCATATACAGGTCCTTCACCTCTATGACAGACACATGAGGATGCTTCTCTAAAAGCTCTGGTTTTGACTGTAAATCTTCCAACTTAAAACATGACGTCTGGAAAAAAAAAAAAAAAGGTTATGATTCTAAGAACAAGAAAGTGAATATTATAGTTGCAAAGAAAACAAAACAAATTTATCACTTTTGTCTTATTGTTTTCATGGGAAATTGGGTTATGTTACAAAAACAAAATAAACATGATCAAATATCACTGGAGATGACTATGTGCAAAATGCTTAAGGTGAAAAAGAATGGAACGCATGTAACAAAGTGCATGTAAAACTGATTTACTGTGAAAAATTCTTAGCAAAAGCAGTTTCAAGAAAACTTGCTATAATTCCACAATTATCAATGAACAGGACTTGCACTGACATGAAATGTGATTTTCTCCTCTTCAGGGAAGATGATTCTGTATGATGAGACATGTAAAGCAAAAATTTTACAGTCAAACAAGATATGTATTCTTCCCTTTTCAAACACACCTCATTCAGAATCTCTCCTGGATCATGTTTTGGGCCCAGAAAGAGAACCTTTGATCCCTTTCGAACAGTACCACTGAAGATCCTGGCAAACGCAATGAAGACATGCTCATCCAAGTTGTCTTCATTCCTCTTGGAAGAATCTGGAGGAGATGAAATCTGGGAAATATCTGAAGCTGTCACAGCACATTAAATACAAAATATAACACTTACTTGACTTGTTATATAGTATAGGATCAAACATTCCAAATAAATTAATCCATTTTCAAATTTTAACTCAAGGATCACCATTTTCTTGTGATCTAATAATAAAAAACTTGTGTGACATGGGAATAAAATAGATTTTAAATGTCAAATGTCTTCAAAATCTGTCTACACTGCACAAAAGATCATATTAGAAATACAATTTTATGAAATTTTATATTGTGAGATAATTCATAGAAAATGATATATATATATCAATAAAGAGTCATCCGAAGTAATCACACAAAATGGCTACAGTATATTACCTTCTAAATACCTCCAACCATTTGTTGGAGCTGACTCTGAACAGTTCTTTTCATTTTCACTATCTGTCTTTGCGACAACAGCAGCATTCTCCTTCTTGGCCATGAGCTCTGCATGCCGTTTCCGTGCTTCGTCACGTCGCATTTGTAACTCTTCCTCTGTTAACTGCCTAGAATGACGAGATATTTATCACATACTAGTACTTGAAAGTGTTTCATCCCCTTATGTCAGATCTCCAATCTCGACCAGCACAAACCAAAAAGTTCACAACAAAATTTCAACTTCAACTTCACTTTTAAAATGTTCATTCACTCTAGTAATGCCAAATGGCTGATCTGGTCAAAGACCACCCATTATATTTTGCATGGCCTTCCCTTCCTATCATCACAAAATGGACTCATATTATATCATCCTAAGGCTAATGTTGTCATTTCTTAAACATGAAGATGAAATTTGGGCATTTTCTAGAATTAATGCATGCAATGTCTAATAACATTTACTGACCCAATATCTAATTTCAAACACAGCTGGCTATTTTTTTTTCCATTAATTAATAAACAATTGCTTAAAAGACAACCAAATTCATTGAAGTGACATAAAAGTAAGACCTGCCTCAGTAATACATTTTATAAATATATGACCTACTATTTCCAGCATATTATTCCAAAATCTAGATTTTCAAAAAAACTAAATTCCTGACACCAAATCCAAAACAGCATATTTTACCTTGCTTTATTCTGTGGTAAACATCTTTTCTCCATAGGAAACATTTTAGATACAAAAATGAGCACAGGTGCCTCTGGGCCTGAGCTGCAGGCCTGGAAATCTATGATGAAAAATAAACTTAAAGCAGTCAAGAGAATCCTTGCAACATTCTTATTGGAATAAGAGAGACTACCTGATCCACACCATTTTCCGTTGCACATTTTTGTCTAAAGTAAGAAAAGCTGAGGTCAAAGCTGAGGTCTGACTATCTCTTTTGGATTTGCAGAGAACAGTTTGAATAGCTTTATAAGAAAGGATGAAAACTAATTTCTTAATTCTATTTTTGAAGGTAACAAGTACTATGAATTCCATTGTGAACAATGAAGAACTTTCATTAAAAAGTTCATAAATGATGAACAACTTTCATATGTTTTGTCTGATCTGATGGACTTAACTACATGTTAAAAAAAAGATAACTATGAAACGTCAAAATCCTTGTTTCCATTCTGTTAACTTTATTGCCTACCTTTTTTCAGTAACTGAGTCTCTTGTGGAAGGGAGGAAAATTTGCGGTTCTGGTTACACATGAGTTCCTCCACTCTCTCCTCTGACATTTCCAAAGGTGATGGAATGTGCTGTGCAACAGTGTCTGGAGGTAAAATACAAGGACTAAGAGATTATGGCATAATTCATCTAGAGATCTCAAATTTGCAATAATGGCATGCATGATATTGAGACATAAAAATTGCATGGGAATGGATAACTTGAGGCAATTTGTGTTTGCATCTATATATTATTTCCACATCATTTAAGGCAAGCTTCAATTATTATCTTTATGATATCATCATATATAAAATTAACTTTAACACTAGTTCATATCAATTTTGAAAAAAAAAAAAAAAAAAATATCAAAGATATTCAAATAACCTGAATACAAATGACAATTTTTATATGATATAAGACAACCCTAGAGATAAATTATACATATATGCAATATTTAAATACCTGGAGATAAATTATATACAAAGCTTTCAAAGCAGGGTATAAATTATATCCATCAAATTCAAATAACCAGGGATCAAATTATATAAGTAAGGATGAAACAATCTGAGACATTGATTACATTCATGATACTGAAATTACTTAACAGATGGATTCTAGACATGATATTCAAGCAAAACAGGAAAGGATACCTAATACTGCCTCTGAGAGGGGAAGCCACTGTCCCATGATAGCCTGCAGCAACAGTCGGGGATCTTTTTGTCGCAGCTCTCTTGGTGCCAGAGTTAAGCCTAATGACTTGATAATTTTTTCTGTCATCGAACTGTCTCTGAAATTATGACCAGTTGAATGCTTAGAGGAAGAGAATGCTATCAATGACACAACACCAATAAAAAGAGATAATACAAAGTAACATTTTCAGAAGACACGAAAAAATTTATACAACGGGCTATTGACAATGTAAACAACTGAACTACACCGATAAAGTGTATCTCCATAGCATCATTCATAAAGTGTCATTATTGATGTGATGTAGAAAGAAAATACTGCAGATACATTGATAAATTCTCAATCAATTTAAAAAAAAACAAAAAAAAACTATGAACCTGGTCTGTTTCTGAATCAAAAGCATCAACTAACAGATATCCGATAACCCTTCATTGTGTAAAAAAAACACTGAGCAGTAGCAATGCATTTTTTTATGATTTGAATGGAAATGCACTACAGATATGATGAAATGTAGCATTTATTAATTAAAAAAAAAAAAAAAAGAACAACTGAATTAAAATCAGTCACTTTGTACTTACTTTTGCTCTATTACTGCATCATATACTGCCCAAATATTGTCAAGTGCAAACTGCACGAACAATGGTTTCTTTCCTTTTGACTGAAAGTGAAAATATTCATAAAATATTAGATTCTGACAAATAGGAAGGATGATACAACAATATTATTTTGTAATATGCTGGTCTGTACCTAAGAGCCTGGTTTGCCTAAGGGCCAAATCCACCTGTGTTGTGAAATGGAATTTTTTCAGCATAATCGTAAGAACCCCTTTCCAAATAAGAAGTCTGTCTGCATAAGAGCCCAGTATTGGGCCAGGACAAGTAATTACTCACGGTGTAATTGTCCAGTTCAATGGATACACAGTGCTAGTGTGCAGTAAAATGGGGAGGGGATGGAGGGAAGAGGGATATTGGATAAGAGGAGGGGGAGTGATGGGGGATATAAAATGGTATCATGTGGACTAGCCTGTAACCCTTTCTTTGTCTGTCAACATGACATAGAGTATAGAGCAGCAGATGTGATTGGTTCTACGTATGAAGAATAAAATTAGCCTCCTGATTGCTCAGTTGTTCCTTGCTTCTTTTGATGTGGTTAATTTTAACACTGGAGTCACTCATGCAAGTATCTGTGGGGCTACTGGGCCATATCATGGTTTCATTTAAACCTATTCTGTCACTTGGAAACTTGCTAAATCTTTGAAAAAAGGTGGGCAGTACTGATGAAGTGAGCCATTTTTATTGCCCCAATGAAGAACCAAGGTTTGAAAATTTGGTATGCAATATCAACTTATTGAATGTCTACCATATCAAGTTCTTGTATTGTCATTTCCTTCTTTTGATGTATTCGGTTGGTTGCCAGTAGACAGTCATCTCATACAAGGAGGTGCAAAAGTAGGTGTACAGTAAGTGTCACATCAAGTTTACAATACTTAAGTCATTAAAATTATTAGCACATTAATTTAGTTAGCCTCATTTTGGATATTTTAGTCATAATAATACATTTATCATAACTGTAATAATAATTTTACATGTATGCAATACTGATTTGTATAATAAATGCAATTGGTATTGTTTTCGTAAGTGTATACCTACTTTTGCACCCTCCTGTATTTAAGACATGTTTACAAACTGATGAAATGAACCAGTTTGACCATCAGCCAAATTACTTCACTTTGCCAGCTTAGTACAACTGGTTTAACACAAGCATCATAAAGAAGGAAAAAAAATCACTTGCCCACTTGCTGTTTGAGACATTGTCTGATGAAAATGGTTTTTTTTTTTTTTTTAATCAACATGGTGATTTTATTTTCCATATTTTTTTTGCTTTACATATTTCAAATGACAGGAGCAAAAGTGATTTTTTTTTCTTCTTCATAGTGCTTGTCTCATACCTTTTGTAGCTGGCTGAGGGAAGTAACCTAGCTGGTGGAAAAACTGGCTCATTATGAACCAAGAAAGGTCAAGAACCATTAGATCTAATTGCAACACACATGCATCTCACAGACAGAGCTATTCTTATATGCATAGAGACAGAAATCTATACAAATGGTAATGATCAACTAATCATAGCTGACAAGACAGTGGTCAAGGGGCTGCATAACATTTCAATCCACTTAAGAGCCCATCCATCTAAGAGCCAGCTTTTTATGTCTTCTGGTGACCAGGTTCCTAGATGGAGACAACTGATAAAATTTTGATAATAATATTAAAAAAAACAATAATTATAATATTAAAATATTGCTGGACAACAATCCAAAATATATCACCTTATTGTAAACATTCAGGGGAAAACTTCAACAGGTACATTAAAAACTTTTTGTGAAATGCTCGAGTTACACTCACCTGTGCTCCTTTCATTATACGTTTCGCTTTCATGTTGATGAAATAATCACCCCACAGAGTTTTATGCAGTATATGTTCCTTTACCCCAAGTTTGGCTGCATACATACGAGCAAAGTCACCCATTCTATGAGAGAAATAAACAGCATTGATGAAAAGAATAACAAAAACAAAAAGCCATGGGTAAGTAACACTTTCTGGTGCTAATTTTTCCTGAAAAGGTGAAGCACTATGAAAGGTCACAGTTGCCCTTATCACTGCAACTATGAAAGGTCAAGGTTGCCCTTATCACTACAACTATATAATGAGACCAAACAAAAAAAAAATTAATTAAATAAAAAATTTTTTATTAAATATTTTTTTTTTTAAATGGAGTATACACTCCATATCTTCTGGTGAGGAAAATTCAGATAGTTTATTTTGTTATTTATATGAAGCAAATGTGGTTTAGAAAACACAAAATTTAATCATTTGTTCAGAATCTCTTCTTCGGTTTTGTCCAAGGACAAGAGAATTCTGCATCATCTTTGTTTTCTAAAAGAATAAGCATACAAAATCAGTACAATGTTATATCATGTTTTCCATATGTGACAATTGAGTTTGGGATGCATGTTATTCCACTTACGTGAATCCCCATCCATCGATTGCACTAGCAAATACTACATTGCCCAGTTCTGGTGAAAAGTATATGTTCTTGTGTTCTTCTTCATCTTCTATAACAGTCCAGTCATACGACTGTAGAGGATAAGCAGTCATGATTCAGTTTTCTTCTTAATTCATACATAAAGAGCATACAAATTGTTCTTGGTTGTTTTTCTTATGAGTATAGAACATAGGCAACTAAAAATAATAACAATAATAAATGCTCTGGTAAAGGTTGATGTTTAAAGATACTGTGACATCCAGAAACAAAGTTGTGGTAATGCCATTTTCTCAAATCTACCCCTCTTTATGCACATATAAAAATGAAAAATTAATGTTTTTATATACATGTACTATCATCACAAGTACAGACTCAGACTAAATGAACATTATTATAGCCTTAGTCAGAGTTATTTCATAAAGCTATATATATATATAAAAAAATACTACAGAAATAATAAGGATATACTTCTGGTACTATAAAAATCCCAGTTCATTGACAAATGAACAAAAAAGCTATTACTTCAGAAAAATATCAATTCACAGAAGTATTTCATAACTAAATTATGTGACCTGATATGATGACTTACATTTGATTCAACACCTTGCACTTGGCTGTCATTCAGTTTGTCAGGTTCCTTTTCAATAAATACAACAAAGTGTCAAAGGTATGATATGAAGCAATAAAAAAAAGGCAGCAAACGTTCTTAATATTTCCTTTTTGTATCACAGACATAAGTCACAAGTACTATTTAGATCACCAACAGTGCTACTTCTGTCCACTTAGCTTGTAAAATGTGACAAGTAAAAATGAGTAAGAAACACTGGTAATGAAATTACAATTGCATTGCTATAATGCATTGAATCACATCATAACCCAACCTGTCCTTTCCATAGGCCCCAGAGAACTGTCACTGAAATTAAACTGTAAATTTGAAATTTAGGCATCACATTTATTAATGTATAACTGGAAAATTTAAGATTATTAGATTACTTCATTATCTATTCCATTGCAGTAAGGTTTATGCAGCACACCATGAACACAAACAACTGAGAATATTTTAAAAATCACACATTTATGATGATAAACTATCTACATCACATTATTACTTTCAAGGTACATGTATAGAACTCTCATTATATGCACAAAGACTTTTAACCACTTCACTGCTACCAATAGCACTAGGCAGACCTGCCTACCTTTACAACAGAGGAGGAGGGATATCTGACTCAAAAAGGAGGGAAAATCTGGGGAAAGGAGGGAAATCTACCAATCCATAGCTCCTACCTAGAATTACTATGTATTACATAACAAACCAACAGAACATCCGCATGTGAACTTAAGGTTTCATTTGATATAAATATTACACAAAAAATTAGATCTGCATTTCTTACGTTCTTTGCAGACCCATAATATTGTCAACAGCTTTACTTTAATTCAAGTATAGATCTAGTGCATTTTGCACTATTCACGAAAGTTTAGAAAATTCATTGTACAATTTCTATTCTTTTGTGCCGTCCTCTTACATTTCTGAAGGAGAAGGCGCGCTACCACTTCACTGTAGGGCAGGAAGGGGAGTACATGGAAGGTTCACAGTCAGCCCGCCACCCAACATCCCCACTTTCCCTTTGATCCAATGCTCCAACCACCGACTGGCATTTCATATCTATCTGCTTCTGCATGTAACAATTAGTAATACTGAACAACGGATTTTTGATGGTTCTCATTGCCCGTGGGAAAGTAGAGGACAGTGCCGGTAGGCTCATACAGGTGGTGGGACTGAGTGCAGGTGGGGGATAGCAGTGGATGGAGAGAGGAAAACTGACTGGACTAGATCTATAACTGATGCATGGTGGCAGTGAAGCGGTTAAATTCTGGCAGTGATAATGATAGCTATCACAGAAAGAAGTAGGTGTAAAAGCCATTTCATAGACAGAAAATAGCCCATGAGTGAGACAACCTCCGTCACGAGTACTGGCAGGAACATTCGAATAGATCGACAGAACGGTCAAATTTCACACCAAATTATGTCGGAATCGCCAAGACTCGACCTTTTTTTTTTCATCCCTCTGATGTAAAGTAAGCAGACAAGACCAGTAGGCTTACAGTTGATGCAATGATCATGGCAGTCCGTCGTCTTCTGTCCGATGATGTACGCATAAAGACGCTTAAGCTAAACTGGCCGTTGGCATCCAACTAGAGTTTTGAGTGAAAGATCTCAGGATGAATCTACATCATTTAGCCTACATAGTGGTCGGCAACAAGCGAACTGAAAGTGAAAACATAAAACGAGGGACGGGATGGGACACCGCGGTTAATTAAAGATTTCGGGTTCAAAAGGGAACTACACGAGCGATCGTGGGCCAAGCGATGATCAGATTATGACGGGAGCATGTGAACGACCACTTAGCATGCGGGCGGGACGGGCAGGGTGTAACACATAACACTACATGTCCGGACTGGGCTACATCATATACTGTTGGCCTACAGACACAGGCCTTGGCAACGGCAGCAGGCAGGACCACTGCCCATAGCATCAAACGGGAGAATGCACTTTTCTTGCTGGACTGTGAGTGAAAACTACTCCGGCCGCATTCAGAATGATGCCAAAGCATGAAATGCGGAAAAACTAGTATAAAATATCCAAATTTGTCTGAATGCGGGAATTTTTATTCACAGCACGGGATTGCGGGATTGTGAATCGAAATGCGGAATGATCCCGCATAAGGCGGGAAGGTAGGCAGGTCTGACTAGGTATATCCAAAGATCACTTTCTCATGTGTGAGAAAACATATGAGCTACATCCACAGTCGGCCCATCACTAATCACCCCTTCTTCTCCTTTGATATAATATTCCAACCACTTCCCACAGTTTTGCACCTATAGTTTTACAGAAACTTTTGATAGACACTGAAAGTTGATGATTGGCAGAGGAGGTTGCCATAAGAGAAAATAAGCCATGCAAACTGTTTTTTCATATAACAATTATTATACTGAATAACAGTTGATGCCTCTGATTGCTTGTGAGTAAGTGGAGGACAGGTGCCAGTTAGCTTGCACATAATGGATGGGACTGAATGCAGGTAGGGGCTAGCAGTGGATGAAGCGGGGGAGACCAACCATGATGCTTAACATAGGTCCAAAACTGGCATAGCAGTGAAGCGATTAAAAACTGTGTTTTCATAAACTCTTCAAAAAAGGCTGGAACTGAGATGGAAGAAGAAGAAACTGAAATAAAGAATTGTTCTAAGATTTGAATACATACCAAAGAAGTTTTCTCCATAGCCTCTGAGACAAAAAGCTGATTTGTTATCAGATTTACCTAAAATTAAAAGCATTCTAATTGTCAATTTATAAATCATCATGATTTTCCAAAGCCCCTAGGTCAAATATAAATCAAATCAAAATACCTGTAACTTATGTTGATATCATAAATTGATTTATCATAATTGATATTATAACTTTCTGTATTTCTCCATTTAATTCCTTACAATAAATATGAAAAGATGTCTATTAAGCAATGAATTATCCAAATCATTATACAAAAAAAAAAAGACTAGTAAATAAGTCTTCATCTACATGTAATTTTCATTATAAGAAAGAACAACTGAAGACAAATACCACATACTCTGAAAAATCAGATAGAAACTAAAATCCTACTTGCACACATGTATACATTGCAAAGAAAAATAAACCTTAAGCTTTACACAGTATACATGTACAAAAATAAAAATTCAGAAACAATAGAGTATGATTTTTTTTTGTCTTCTTTTTTTTTGACTGACAACAGTAATGGCTGACAAAAAGAAAAAAAAAAAGAGAAGAAAGAAAAAAAAAAAAGGAAAGGAAAAAAAAAAGAAAAAAAAAAGAAACCCCAGTTTATTACAATGATGCACAAGATCTGCATTTTCCATATTATACCAGAGAATTCAGTGTCAGTCATCTTTTTTTTTTTTTTTCAGTACTGTCATTCCTTAAAATGTTGAGATGGGGTGCTAAAAGAAATGTTCTAGTTATCAATAAGACCAAATGTCTGCCTTGCCCGTTACCTGCTCCAGAATGACTATGAGCTGATAGTAGGCTTCTATGGGTGTCATCTTCAGCTGAGAGATAAGACGATCCAGCTTATTTAATACCAGAATTGGGCGAATTCCTTCCAACCAAGCCTGCCTCAGTACCGCATGTGTCTGGAAAACCATTTCAGTGTTGCTATGACAGATGACAAAAATGATGAGGAAGTACAAAATCATCCAAATTATCTTCTGATTTTTGTTTTCTTAGCAATATTCAATCATCAAATGCAGAAATTCTTCCCAGATGCTGAATGATACAGTTTTAGGTAACTATAAATATCAATTAATGAAACCACAATGAATGATCTAAGTAAATTTCTAAACTCTCAAATTTCTTTTGGTCTTCACAGTTTTTCCTTTCATGAATGCTGAGAAATGTAATCCAGAAAGCCCTATCACATTTATATATGTCAAATCTTTTAAAGCTGAAATCAGAATCATGTATATTATTTCCTTTTTTTTTCTCAAGAACTATAAAATACAAAAGCCAAAGTCCAACCTGAGGGCAAACTCCTTCCACAACATCCACCACCACCACAGCTCCATCACACAAGCGAACAGCTGTTGTCACCTCACTGGAGAAATCCACATGACCAGGCGAGTCAATCAAATTGAACAGATATTTTTCGGTTGCTGTGTCATTGCCTGGAAAAGTAAATTGAAATGGTTGCATATAACAGTGAGAGAGAAAAAACTGCTTAAAGTGATGGCAATAATATTACTATCTATCTCTTTCATACCACAAACAAAAAAATCAGAATGTAAATTAAGTTACTTATTCCAACTCTCTATCAAAGCATTAATTGAATTTTCAAAAATTTGCGAATGTAGTCAAAGAGCACAAAAAATCATTAGTTTCAAACAAATTAAAACAGTCCTATTAATAAGACAGGTATCAAGATCATGAACTGTCCCAGTAACTTCTCAGGAAGATATCATTTGGAAATAGTATGGTCCCATGATTCAAAAGCTAAGAGGCTTTAAGCCTCAAAATAAAGCATTACAACATGACAAACCTTAATTTTTATTCAAGGATCTTAAAACATTCAATTTCATTGAAACTATTGGAACGAAATGCTTCAGATTATTTTAGGGAAAAACCTCATAAATAAATACAGAAGCACTTGGACACTTAATAATCCACATAAAAATATACATACAATACAAAAATACAAGAGACAACATTATAACATTAAAATTCATTACCTAGAATCTATATTAGCTCTTCAGAAAATAAGCAGGTAAATAAATTAAAACAGATGTAGCACGAATACCACAAATCACCTCTTCCTAACTTACCTTGGATCTGTTTTTCATATACTAGAGTTATTGCACTGGATTTCATGGTGATTCCTCTTTCTTGCTCATCCATGCGACTATCCATATAACGGATCTATGTTCATGATAGAATAATATATCAATTAAGATCAAAAACTAAAATATCCATTAAGGAAAAAATCTATTTCATAATATAACATACTGTACTATATACAAATTATACTGTTTCTGAAGTTTTTCTACCATACTAATTTTTTCTATTCTTCTTTGTTCTTTAAAATAACACTGATAATTACCAATAGTAATTTTCATTCAGCAAAGTTTGTTATTCAGTTTAAACATCATTTTAAACAAAAACCCTTAACACACCCACACTACACACATACATCTATAAATACCTTTCCAGCATTTCTCTTGGAGATAATCCCATTGCTGGCGACAAGGGCATCTGCGATAGTTGTCTTGCCTGTTGAATGACACAAAGATACATTATGTGAGATAAAAAGAGGCTGCTCAATTTGCATTTGGTCTTTCACATTTGATTTCATTATGAATTCAAAATCCTCAAATATCATGAACCATCTGCAAGTGAACTGGTGTAACATTCAAAGAACAAAATTAATAGTTCAGTGATTTAAAACTTTTCATCTATCTAGCAATACAGAGTTGCTAGTGAATTTAAAAAGATGGGAGGCTATACAATGTGTTTGCAGCACTGACTTCATTATAAATATTCATTTGTTCCTTCGTCTTTGGTGCGTCTTGACTTCACAAATACCTTCCCAAAAGATCTTTTCCTCTAATACATATATTGTGTTACTCTACCTGAATGCTGTAACAATAACAGCATTATAAATATTAATTTTAATAGAATATCATCCTATGCTTACCATGGTCTACATGGGCCAAGATACAGATGTTTCGTATCTGTGCAGGTTGACACTGAAGTTCTTTTAACTGAGCTAGTGTCTGGACCTTCATTTTGGTTGGCCAATACTGACCACACTGTCAGGCAACGCTGGTTAATTATTAAAAGAAAGAAAATATTTCCAGTTTATAGAAATCTCTAGACAATCTATCTTTTTATGTACATCAGAAAAAATAAATCTGCACAACACAACAGTCTACTGAAAACAAAACTCAGAATGACTACTTAAAATTTATAAAAAGCACATTTAAACTTGTAATGCAACCACTCAATATCCCACTATTTCTGAAATAATTTGCATGTTCAGATAGGGTAATCACTCTTACTCTTATTGAAAGTAGAGTTACATATGACATCCATGAGTCATCACAACTCAACAAGGCATTTTCAAACACTGATCACAGCTTTTTTTTTCGTATGTTATTATTAGTAGTTGCGGCTACTTTATCACACATTAATGAATATTCAAACCATTTGTTGCTAAGGGTAATGCTAGCAAATCCAGACTAGTACGAGGGCATGTTTCTACAGGTAAGTTTTTAATAACATAAAAAATTTGGAAGGACATAGTTAATTTTTCTCTACAGCTGATCTTTTTTCTCCCAACTGCCCTTGAAAATACTCTACACAAAATAGTAATAATACATACTGAATGGCAGCTCACAAATCTAGTGCACATTTATTTTACATTTCTCTATATTTGATTATTTTATTATTAGTGAGCTCTCCGCCAAGCCAATTTGTCACCTCTTCAACGGTTCTGTCCTTGCCATCTTTGTAAATATCACTATATAACAAGCGGTGTCATTATTCGGACCCCCGGGATGCCAAATAATCTGGTTATTATTCGGACCCCCTCCCCCTCCCTGGACTTTAACAGTTGTCAGATTAGTCCTTTTGAGGGTTGAACCACAGAGATCAAGATACAGACTCTACTACTATGAACCCAACAACTGCACAACTTAATCCCTCCATCTTCACTACAGTTTGCCTCGCTCTCTCACCTCTGTCCACCATGTCTCTTTTCTCCCCTCACCTTTCTCACTCTCTCTCGACATAAGATAACTGAGCATGGTTGTAAATTTTATTTTTGTATTTGACTTTGACCCAGATGCTTGACACACAATTTTGGTTGCAAAGCTATCAAGGAGTTCCTGGGACTACATGCCCGGATATGTACTACATAATGTAGATCCAAGGACTATCACTGACTATGTGCCCGGTTCTTGTGTATGGAGACACTGCCATTGGCCAATTAAGAGTGCAGTTTTTTGACACAGTTCGGCTACACTGGTCGATTACAACGTGTGTATTATATACTTTGTACAAGCAGCCAGGAGGGCTCTTGCTCTTATGGGGTCGACACATTCCCATCGGCGGTGATTGCTTCAAGCGTGTTGCATGTATTCGGATCCATCCACCTTTTTTGCCGTAACCGGCATTTGAGTTCTCTTGGCGCACAGGGGGTTTGAAGAGTGACCAGATTATTCACACCCTGGGGGGTCCGAATAATAAACAGATTGTTCGCATCCCGGGGGTCCGAATAACAACAACAGCCATATACAAGACAAATCACTCAAACATGCTCTGATATTCATATTCATCAATTTTTCATCAGTTTGTGCCCTATATGGATTTGGTAAATAAAAGACAAAATAAACAAATCAGTAAGTGGTGATAACGACAGAAATATGATTTCAATTATATTTATTACTCAGCAGAGGTAAGAAAAGAACAGGACCATGATTTTGATATCGTATTCACAAATGTCGGCGTCTGTACAATTTATGACAAATGTTTTGAAATGGCTGGGTTTTTAAAGATTTTAAGTAATGAAATTAAACCACAACATAACAAATATCTTTATACTACTTGTTGTAACTTCTCAGACAGACACCACAACACTGAGCGATAAGGCATGTGTTAATGTTTTGCAATCCTTCGTTAAGAGTAGCTCCCCCTATTTGCCGTAAATCGCCAAAAAATACAACAGTTCATCTTTGTGTAAATACCAAAACGTTAATATAAACATCGAACCAACATGAGGCAGGTTTACAGGAGACGGCGTTGGTAAATGAAGAATACAGTTATATTTTGTTACTGCCTAAGCTTGATTAAAAAAAAAATCTTTGGGGATTCTAGTCCAAATCATCGAATTCTAGTACCAAAAATCGTGAACGAACGTCAGACTTCTCTATTGTGGAAATTTATTATAATTTAGACAGCTCAGGAGAAAGGACAGACGAATATAAGTTCATTGGCCTTTATGATTTTTAATTAGATGAACCATAATCCCTGTTATTTCATCTAGCTATATATGAATGAATGGGTGACTGAATGAATAAATCCGTCCATCTATCTATCTATCTATCTATCTATCTATCTATCTATCTATCTATCTATCTATCTATCTATCTATCT
>JBCEWB010065026.1:0-49984 GCA_039654565.1 Peronia peronii | reverse complement strand
GGAGGGGGGAGGGGAGGAGTGGGGGGAGTACTATAGGAGGATGGGCGAACACATTATAAGTTGACGTAACACAGTCCAGCTGGAAGAAAGAGAGAACTGAGCGGGAACATGACAGGAAATGGCCGATTTCATCTGTATTGGCGCAGTGAGGGCACAGAGCTAGATAAACATAGCAATGATCATCCAAGGGAAAGAGATATTAACGCAACATCCAGTATACTTCAAAGTAAGACGATGCCAGTCAGAACCTTAAATCAATGCACTCCACGAATCAGCATAGTTCGATTTCTATGCCAGGAAATGGGAAGCACAGAATCTGAAACTATTTCTAACGGCAATGTGACAGTTTGATGGTGATGTAATTGACCCATTTTCAGTGATGTTTGTAGCCAGTGTATATTAAAATAAATGAATCAATGTTCAAGTTGTAAAGAAATTACAATCGCTTAGATTCTTATATTGTGGTGAGCAAAACAAAGAAAAGAACGAAATCAGCTTTATAATCGAATGAAGATCACAACTGTTCACCCATCGCTATTGTGTAATGATGTTTTACTAATAACTCAATAATTCTTACTATGTTTGCAATGTCTAATTATCATAATTTGTAACTATGAATATTATAAGTTAGCAGAACCATCATAAACCAAAGGAATATGCACTCCAAGATAACATGGTTGTTATGTCAGAGCTGTGCCCTTGTGCTACTCAGTGAAATAATGAAAATGAGTGTGCAAGCATGGCTAATTTGTAGTAAACTTTATTAATTTATAATCTGTGCTTACTTCTTGGCTGCATAAATTCTCAATAGGTGGACGTGATGTACAAGGAAACATACTCTTGACTATTCCTACGGCCAAACTAGCAGATTTGGCAGAGTGTGATATAGGAGAAGTGGCTGCAATATTTCTACATTTTGCAACAGTTTCCAAGTATCTGAGATCTAAGGACAAATCTGTGTCCACTGCACAGCCGTTGTGGTTGGGATGTGTCGCAGATCTCCGCCATGCATCTACCCAGTCAATCAAACAGCTTGTTGAAAGCTTAGAATGTGTTGAGGTTAGCTGCCATTTTTCTTTGTTCAGCTGTCTATGTGCTTCAATGTATTCATGCAACATGCATTTTTTAAATCGAAGTATCCACCATCTAAAATTACGTATTTTTCATAATAAATGATTTTTTTTCAAATTTTAGAACAAATTAAATTTCTTTATGAAAATTTTGTACAGTAGTAAATGATTATAACATCAAAACCTTGCATATAATATCCTTTTATTGCCTTTTATGTTTATCTGTCAGTTAGGATTTTTGGTGGCAGATATTCAGATGGAACTCATCTATGCAATCTGTTAATGGCTGATATGTTAATCAAATGCTCTTTGATTTTGAAGAATGATTCAGAAAATTTCACTTAACTGTGAAACTTTGAAAACAATAAACAGTTTGAAAATTTTAGTTTCATCCAAGTACTATGATCACTTTATTAAGAAAGAGCCAAAACCGGACTATTTTTTTGCATGGCATAAAAGGACATTGCACCTCTAATATGATGTAAAGGCAGTGCATGTTTGAATAATGTTTATTTGTCTTTATTAAAAATTTTAGTTCTAGTGCAAGTTGTTGAAAATGGGATTTTATCTGTGTTCTCCTTGCATGAAGTTTAAAGAAAATTGTTTTCACTTTGGAAGATTTCTTTCTGCATGTAACGATATATTGTGTACATGTATTCTCTTTGTCAATGCAATAAAAGCCCTGATTTCCATCTGTTTTTCTCTCCACCAAAAGCAACAGCAAAGGGGAACCATCAGTGTTGTATACTTTCTGAAGCCTCGGACGAAAACAAAATCGCACATCCTGAAAAAACTTTTAGGAGTCAAACCCAGCAAGAAAAGACCAAGAGTTCCTCTTTTCAAGGTGTGTTAAATGATAATCATTATGCGAGATCAGTTTAACTTTATTATCTCAATTCTAGATTCTTCATACTGTTTTTCAACTTTTTTGTGTATTAGATTAGTTACCGGTAGACAGTCGTCTTAATTTTAAGACATTTTTCGTAAAAGTATATATGTTTTAACTTTCAACTGTGCAACTGAAATGAAGTTTTTCATTCAGGATTGTATGAATTCAGTCCATGTCCTCATGAAAACTGCAGTATAACTGGTAATAGTAAATCCTCTCATATACACTTCTGTTGTGGTTACTTGCAAAAATGTGAACATACATAAATAGCTATTTATCTATTTATCGTCCAAAATATTTGTACAAGTAAGTAAATTCTCATCAAAGAAAAAAAGTATCAGTTTCTATTAATAAAAACAAAAGACTTACTTGTACTTTCATAGTCACACCACTTTATCTTTCATTTTACCATCATAGTGTTATTATGATCAATGAACAATATATTTAAGTGCACTTTATATTAAGTTTGTTTATGTTATGGTATTTTATTTTTCTTGGAACACTGGCAACCATTTATGTCAAGGAATATCAAGCATGTCAATATCAGTGCTATATTAGAAAATTGTTACTTAAATATTTCAGTTGGAATAAGTACATGTATTATAGATGAATAAGTTTCTGATTTTGCACCTCTAGAAATTTAGGGTTTCTTATTTAATTGCTCACTTTGACTGTAATACCCATGATGGCTCATGTCTGATTTTGTTTCTGCTTAGGAAAAAAAAAGAGAAAATTTGATGATAGAGTGAAGTAATGGTCCTACACTGTTGTTAAATTTGACATGTGAGCCTTTTTTCTTGTGAATGAAAACAGCAGATATAGTTTACTAGTCCTCTGGGTGTCTTCATCTATTAAAAAACTATTTACATTGCTGAAGAGATCCAAGTTTTTTTGTTTTTGTTTTTGAAGGTTGAACTAATGAAGACTTTGCAAGAACTACACACGCATGTCGATGTCTCACAGCTAACAGCAGATTTCTGTGGTACCCTGCAGTACAACCACAACTCCTGGCTGCATCTGTACAATGTAAGTTAACAAACTTGTTTGTTTGTGTTGGGGTTTAATGACACATCAACACGATTACAGTTATATTGTATCAAACACAATAAATTACGTTTACACGTCAAAAAGAAAAGAGGAAAGAATGCGGGATAGAAGACAGGAGCAAGGAGAGAGAGAACAAATGTCTCTCCTGGAATGTCGAGGATGGCATTCCATGGGAGACATCCCACCGATGGCGGGCTTACACCGCCTGCAAGTTAACAGACTTAATTAATTCTGAAAGTTCATAAATTATCTCCTCTTTAGCAAGCCCACCTGGATCTGGTGGTTCAGCTACCCTCAGTTGTTGATAATCTTGATATCCTCAGTCCTACTATGCATGATTTAGCAAGAAACTTCTGTAAGAGAATAATTGATAAGTATTGATATGCACATCAAGATGACCAAGAGATTCTTCTTTTGGAGGAGAGATAGTGATAGAATGCAGTCATATAATGGACATAATATAAGTTATATTGCATTTTCCAGCAATATAATGTTATTGTCTCAGTGGAAACCATTTGGGAATATCTCAAATTCCAGAAATAACACAAATAATGAACAAACACAAATAATTTATAGGAACTGCAAAAATGTCATATTATATCTACATGTACTGAGAATGTATTTTATATTTGGTTTATTTGGTTTTCTCTGATTTGTTTTCTTTTGTTTTTTGCTGTTAATATTATATCGGTAATTATTTTCATACACTGAATGATTTTCATTCAGGATAAAAAAAAGAATGATTATTTTCAGAAATAAATGAGAAATATGCATAACTTTAATTGAAAGAGAAGATTCTGATATTTTGCTTGTACTTGACACTTTGTTCAGACTGATGCTTAAAAAGAAGCCATGCTATATCATAACCATGTTACATATATCTCATTATATTAGGTTGTGATCAAATGCATAGAGGGCTGCCAGGATCTCTTGGTGCATCTTCCAAGTGTGCGGGATAAAGTTGATCTGTTACAAGAGTATGAGACAGATGGACAAACCTCCAGTCAACTGCAGCAATTGCTGGCAGATTTAATAGAAAGGTTTCATATCATCATATCGTAAGTTTCTAATTTTGTAAAGGTAGGGTCTATTTGGTGACATGTCTGATAAATAATAATTTTCACCATCATTTTCACCATTTGGGTCCTAACCCTAATTCTAACCCCAAGCCTATCTACTATATAGGTAGGTGACATATCACGCAAACAGAGAAAATGATAGGGGACATTATTATTCAGGTGAGTTGTCATCCAAATAGATCCTTAGTACAATCATGTTTACTGTTCAGAGAATCAGTCACCCAAGTGAACAGTTTCTCTTGTAAATTTGAATGAGAGATTAGGGTTATGACAAATTAACAGTTAAAGTTTGGAAGTGGTTTTAGAAAATCATTATTGAATATCTCATTATGTTTTAGTTCCTGTATGGGTCCTGTACAGCATAGCTATAATTTTTTCTATATTTTTTAATGTTATTTGCTTGCCTTTCAAACTCCAGGGGGTAGGTTATCTCACATGAAATACCTGGCATTTCACCTTATTGCATGGCATATATCTTAATGATGCCCATTGTGATTGTTATGGATAACTACCTCAAATCCTCAATCTGTGAATACACAAATTTGCTCTATATTTTCTCATGTGGTGATTTTCTTGAGTATATTCATACTATTCATAATATTTTTTACCTATATGCATATGTGTGTGAATATGTCTTGTATGTATATTGTGTTTTGTAAACTGTAATTAAAATTTTCTTCTGAGAACAAATAAAGTTTAGCTTCTCTTATCTTCTTTCAGAGAATCTTCCCTACCACTGTGCCTAACACAAAGCAAGCAAACCTTGTTCCTGTTAGACCACCCCTCAACAGACACCCAGCTGTCCAGTATCCATCCTGAGCTCATCAAGGGCCTGCAGTCACACCTGCGTGACCTCTACACTGAATTAGACACCTGGAACAAAGATCTGGATGAAATCTGGAGGATTACGGAAAACAGGCTGACCATTCTTATTCAGATTCATCGTCATCGGGAGAGAGCCAGGGAGGTATGATATAGATTCATGCCAGGAGTGGGAATTCTTTTCTATCTATAAGAAAAATTTTCTACTGTGTGCAAGGAAAATTTTCTGTTTGGCACAGAGGAATTTTTTGGCCTGATATACAGGAGAATTCTCTACTAGGTATAATTTTCTGCTATGTATAAGAAAAATTTTCTGCTCTATAAAGGGTCGAGATAACCTCCACTAGAAGGTTGAAAGACGTATTATAGAACATCTATGAAGGGGAGTCTACCCAGGTTAGACTCTCTTGTTCATGAACTAAACATATCTGCTCATCATCCCACCAAAATTTGTGTTTAATTTTTAAAAAATAGAGGAGAAAAGCACAAAGGAATTTCAGTCCTAATATAATTTCTGAGTGAAGGCTAGGTCCATCTGGGTCACATCAAACATGTCACTTAAGCAGTAATTTTTCCTATCATTTTTACTATTAGGATGATTTATGATCTTAATAGCCTAACCGCTATTTAGATGACATATCACTGAAATCATGAAATAGATAGGGAAAATTATTATTTACCTAAATGATCCTTTACCTAATCATTTTTACCACTTAGATGACTAGTCCCCCAAATAAATTCCATGAATGAAATATTTTCCTTCCCCTTTCAAGGCTTCTGAAAAGATGTCTGAGAAATATGAAAACTAGAAAATGTTTAGAGAGGTGAAAATTACAGATTTTGTGTTCCTTTCATGAGGACATAATCATTCATTGGTAAGCAATAGTTCTGATAATATGCAGATTTTCCGTTTTATTCTGTCCTTACATTTAGAAAACTGATGTTTACAAGCCGTACTTCTCCGTAAAGATTAGTTCAGTATTGAATTTTCTTATTTATATGAATGATGATATAGGCATGAACACATTGGCTGTTAATGGCTGTTTGTGCTTCTGTTATGAGTTGTTGACAGTTTTACTGCATATAACTGTGGATATTTGATGTCTAACAAATTTTGATTTGCACTCAGTGATAAACAATAAAAGTATATAGCAGACTACCATATAATATATTAATGATTGGAATCATTTCTCCATGTAAAAGAATAGACTTGTTACATGTATTTTTTCCCATTTTCATCATCTTCACAGATTGAGCGAAAGATCTGTGAACATTACCACCCACTTCTCCGTGAGCATCCAATTGTTGGGAGGACTTTAAGTCAAGCAGAACTATATCGTGCTCATTTTACTACCACTCTCTATGATCCTGCCAAGGTAGAACTTTACTTCACAATGATCTGATAGATATTCAAATATTGAACTTTGGCCTTGAAATAATACTCTTTCACATTCATAACTAAGAACTTCTGAATATGCAGAGCCTTTCATAGGTATTTCATTGTAAATTTGACATCATCATATATAATTGACTTGTTGACTTGTACTCAAATTTTGATTTTTACATCCCAGATTTGTTTTAGTTTGCTTGCAACCTTTGAGAGTCAAAGTTACTTTTTGCAGTATTCAACTGATAGTGTAACTCGTCAGCAATGTTGAATTTTAATCAAGAGTAAGAGGATCAGTCATGCAGATTGAGTGTTTATTTGTAGCACAATCTGAATCCTGCGATAATTTTCTTGCTTGCAAACTGCATTAGTAGGCTATAATCTACGATAGAGAGTTACAGCAAAACAGACGTCATATTTCACTGACCTCAAAACTTGTAGTCTTACAGAATCTGAAAATGAATTCTGTGAAGAAAGAATATGAAACTTATATATATAAGAAATGAATAGCTTTCATTTTTCCTGCAGATCCTGTGTTTCCATACAAGGGTCACATGTCACTTTTTATAACAACTTAATGGGTATCAAAGAAATCAGTCATTAGAATCCATGGCTAATATGTACTTTTAGTTTATTTTGGATGTGTCAAGTTTTGTGTAACAAATTCTGATCTCTGTGTCAGTTTTTGATCCAAGAATGAAAAATGCAGAATCCTGAATTCTCAGTAATTCATTACACTATTTTTATTTTACGTGGCCGAAAGAATCTTGATTGTCACATTTGATGTTCCCTTCCAGTCTGCGTCTTTTTAAAAATTCGTAGGATTTCTATCTTTTTTTCATGACCCGAAGGAAAAGTAATTGGTGGTAGTTTTGGGATATTATGATTCCCAAATTATCTCATCCTTCCTCATCTCTACCATACCATTTTTATTTTGACCAGGAACTGCTGAGCCAGGCCACAGAGATACTCGAGGCCGTGCAGAAACTGAAAAATGCAGCACTTCAGGCACAAACTGGCAGCACTACCGGTTGGCATCATGGCCCAGTGTCCCCTGCACCCAGTGTGGTCAGCGGC
The DNA here is from genome assembly GCA_039654565.1 of Peronia peronii. NCBI lineage: Eukaryota > Metazoa > Mollusca > Gastropoda > Systellommatophora > Onchidiidae > Peronia > Peronia peronii. The sequence continues at coordinate 42,613 of JBCEWB010065026.1, read as the reverse complement.
CTTGACATCTCAGACATCACTCAGTGTTTGACCACCAGCATCCAGCCTTTCACTACCCAATTGCAACAACTGCAACAGCTTTATGTCAGCATCCACATCTTCCACCTGCTCTTTGAAAAGGTTCATAGTTCTCTTGCAAGCCAGTAACCCAGGGGTAGGGGATTTTTTCAGTCAGCCAAATAAATGCCTTTTACTAGGAAGAAGAGGTAGAACGTACAGTAAAGAAAGAAACAAATTTCACTATCTCAACAGTACATAAAGAAGCAAAAAAAAAAAAACAAAACAAAAAAACAGTTTGTTGTTGGTTTCGTTTTTTTTCCCCTGGTTTTCTACTTACTATTCTTTGCATATTAAAAGCACGTTTCTGAGAATGAAAAAAAAAATAAATAGCTATATTTTGTTTAAATATATGTCTTTTTTTTTATTTAAAAAAAACACACCATTACTTTGTAAATCTAAAAAATACTGCACAAAAAATTCTAAAAAATTCTTCATGTATTGAAGATCTTTTTTTTTTTTTCCAATTTTATTTCAACTACAAAGAGCAAAAGTTATTTTTTTTCTATACAATGCTTTTTTGAACCTCATGCAAGGTAAGCAAAAGGTAACAATTTGGCTGACTGAAAATATGGTTCATCACTGTTCCCATTCTTGTCCCTTTAACAGTTCTTTGTGCTAGGGGCACAGCATGGCGGAACATTTGCCACAGATATACATGTGTACAATTATCTCAGTCATTAGCAAACATCTAGGTATAGGGTGAACTCCTTTCAAGGCCATTTAGTGATGTAATCTGCATCTGTTTCTTTTTCTCTGTGTCTTTTACTCTTCTACAGGGCTGTTTTCTTGAGGATAAGATAAGTTAAGACAAGATTAAACTTTATTTGTCCTCAAAAGGAAATTCCATTCACAGTTGATGAGACAGTTCATATGCAAGATATTTTCACACTCATGTGCATATACACATAAAAATCACACAAAAATATCACACAAATTTCATCAGCATGAAGCTACTCAAGAAACATCATCCCAATTTAACAAGCGTGGCAGAGATTTATTTCTGCAATGCTTCCAATTCATTTTTGACATGAAAAAATGCCCACTTTTTCAGAATATTTCAGATTATAAAGTGAGTAGAGTCTTCCTGAATTTTGACACATTTTGACAGTCAGATCTCCTGATATAGGCCGTCAATATATCTAGGATTTCTATTGGCACATTTGTTCACTTTCTTGTTATATCTGTTTATTCCCCCTTTATTCTGTTCATGAGCATCTTCTGCCCAAGCCCTTACTATCTTTCCATTCAAGCTAATAATCCATAAGGACTCCATGCACTTTTTCTACCCAGTAGCCTGAGATTCATGCACTTTGATAACAGCACATTTTTCCCAAAATCTCTGTTTAAAGAAAATCAACATTTGGGTGTGCAATTTCTCATTTAACACAGAGCAACAAAAAGGCAGTTTTTATAGAATGATAATATCCTGCAAATAATTTTTTTTTCCTAATATTGTGGAAACTTATATTGAATTCATTGGAAATAAATAAACTATGAAAAAAGCCATGTTTTGCCAAAGTCCATTAGAGTAGGACCAGTGTTAGGTTACTCCTCATACCTATCAGTCTAGTTTTCACACTGCTGTCTTTCTTACATAAACCATTGGCCCAGTTGTCTCATCATTGTACAGAAACTGCATACTTTCTAGTTTGGCAAATTTTTATTGGCCCAACATGTTTCTGTTGTACATTAACATGTATTTAATTGCAGTCTTTTTGATCAGGTGTTATGACATTGCTCTGATGGTGCATGGTGTAGAAATATAATGTTACTATTTTACCGCAACACTTGAAGTGCAAAGACTCTTTTTTTTCTGAACTTAAATTTTTTTGGTTCCTGTCATGACTGAGAAAGATTTACTCTTATCAGTTCCCAGTTACAAAGCTATATGTGTGTCTCTATTCAGTTGAACAAATAGAGGGCAGTTATGGTGAAGTTTAGGCCTCCATTTTATTGCACATCCATCTGGTATTCCAAATTGTAAACTCATCTCCTCCATTAAGGATTCTGCCAGCCCAGTGGCAAAAAATGCCACCACTTTTATGAATGAAAGGTCTGCATAAAAAGAACAGTCACAGTGTAATGACCTGTGCAAGCCAAAAAAATGGAGCTACAACTTCACAATTACCAAGTTTGAGGCCTTTCTAAAGATTTGTAAAATGAAAAAATATTTATCTATGCTCGAATATCCAGAAATATGGCAAGTCAATAAGATAAAATCTCTCTGAAATTTTATTGGTAATACAGTGTAAGACAAATCACTAACAACAGAAGCTATTTTTTTCACCTCATTTGGATAATTTGACATTACAATAGTTCTTGCCTCTATAATTAATTGATTATCTAATGCAGGCTCTCTCGTGGTACAAGAAGGTCCTGAAGTTTCTCCCTGAATCCTTGCTCAGGCGATGTTCACAGGAGACAGGACACCTGTCAACCAATTCAGCAGTTTATAATCAGTCACCTCAAGGGAAAGAGGACCTTGTATATATGCCATCAGGTGAGAAGACTGTCATATTTTGTCATAAAGTGATAGAATTCTGTTTTTAAAAAATTGTGTAATTTTGACAGTGATTTTTCTACATTTAACTAATTGTAACAGTTAATTCAGTGCATACATTATAGGAAATATCATGGCAGTGATCCTCTCGAGATATCAAAGGTACGTCCTTTGATGTGAAATAATTAAATAGGGATTAAATATACTTCAAACTTGGCTATAGTCCACCTCTCAGTAAATGGAATTTCACTTACTGCATTGAAACGCTAATTCATTATCACATTTAATCAATCATATTTGGTTAGAGATGGAAAATTTGTTGTTTTATACAGAGTGGCTTGGAGCAGTGCGGGTGTTTCTGTCTCGCCATCCACCGCCCCGTCAAGAGCATATTGACCGTCTGGATGAGAGCATCCCTCATCTGGTGGACAGGAAGCTGAGAGCACAGGCTAGATCTTTAGCGCTCAGGTAAACTGGTGCTAAATTTAACTTGTAAACCCAAGTTTTGACCTTTTGATTTTTATTTCTGTTACATTCATATTTTGCTTCTTGTAAAGATTTTGGTCCATAATATAGGCTACCATTGTAAAGCATAGAAATGTGGCATAATATGATACAGTTATGTTAAGTTGACAAAATGTTGAAAAGCAGTTTTGTCATACTGTTTTCTTTATTTCTTTGTTAAACTGTATAATATCTCTGTGTCTTTGGAACAAAGGGTTGCTCTGGAAGCTAATACATGTTCAGATTAGTGAGACAGAGATGGCTTTTACAAGTTTAGTGGTTTACTCAGCGATTTGCAGCCAGAACACAAAAGCATGCTTGTTTTTTTATAACTAATGTTGAGACATTTGATTCGTGGTACAGCAGTGTTGTTTGTTCTACCATCTTATTTTGTTCTTCCAGACTGCACCTCCTGCAAAGAGTTCTGTCCAGTACACGTTTACCTTTGAAGCTCCTGACAGCTGTGATGGAGTGGCGAGTTGAACTGTTTGGCTTATCCCAGCCAGAAAAACCTGGAACCCATTTCCCCACAGAAGGTCCTGGAAAATCTGGACAGATGTCAGGGCCCAGCCAGACTTCAGCATTTGCTACCTCTGATCAAGTGGAGATGAGAGATTTACTGCAGAAGGACAAACAAGTGGCCACCCATAAGCCACACACAACTAGAATCCATGAAAGGAACCCAAGAGCTCGAAAAATTGGCAGTGATCAGGATGTGCCATCAAAAGGTCAGCCATCTCATCTCAACTTGTCAAAATCAACGAGTGGTGTCACAACATCAGAAGAGATGAAAGTACCGGAAAAAATGCCAGCGCGAAAAATGGCACCACGAACAGTGTCGAGGTCTAAAAGTGTAGAGTTCAATTTTAACAGCTCCAGCACAGATGGCAGTGTATTTGATTACGACAAGGCACTTGTACAAGCTGAAGCCAGCCCTGAAATGGTTCGGGCAAAATTTGTGCCAAGGATTCCTCGTAAATCTCGAAGTTCAGTGAAAGACAGCAAGTTACCTTCAGAGAGAAGGCCTGGCATCAAAGCCATATGGACTGAGGACCAGGCATTTTCAGATCCCTCTGAGATGTTGCTACACAGATCTCAGATTCAGCAGAAGCAGACAGATCCCTTAAATAGAGAGAGTGTTCCTACAGATGAGGTCAGGACTGATGTTAGTAGTGATGATCTAGTGGCAGGTGGATTTCGGCAGAGATCAGATTCAGTACCAGATCCAGCACCTGCAAGTTTGTCAACATCACAATCTGAGAGATTTCAAAAACAACCATACTTTACAAGGAATAGGAAAAAACCATCTGCACTAAATCCAAGTGTCACAAATGTAAACAATGAGGAAAGATTTATTCGAGTGACTTTTACCCCTAATCAAATACAAGCCAATTCCAGCCCAGTATTCAATTTTGATAATGTTGACAAACTGTGGAATGTGAATCATGAAAACCTGGCAGAGGATGACGAATCTGGCATTGAGACTGCAGAAGGAAGTGACCCTTACGACAATGTTGTGCTGAGAATTCGAGAAATCTCAGCCAGTAATTTGAGCAATGTGGAAAAACTAAAGCAGGTTTCAGAACTTTTGTCCAAAAACACACTCAAACGAGCTGACAGCAAGAGGTTTGCTGAGGAACTAAGTGCTTCTAAGCTTTCTTTCTCTACTTTAGATCTGAGATCCAAATTAGAAGTCAGCTCTGACAATGAAGTGGGGTCAAAATCTGAATACTCCCCACAAGATGTCAAACCTTACAGCGGGGAGAGACCAGTGCATGCTGTGCAAAGAATGAAAAGAAATCTAGCCAAATCAATGGAAGATCTGCAAAGCATTTCCCTTTACCCTTTAGAAACTTCACGGCAGACAAATGATGAGCCAACAAATCACATGCGAGAATCAAATTCTGAATCTTATCAAGGAAATCAGCAGGTCAGAAGGTATATCTCGGAATTGAGAATTCAACCGGTATATAGGACACCTGAAGAAGCAGTCAAAGAAATTACTATTATCAAATCAGATCCAAAGATTCACAGAGCATCAGATGTTGAGGCACCCAGGCAGACGTCATCACCTCGCAATGAGGAGTTCAGCAGATCCCGCAGCTGGTCTGATGTGGAACCAGCAAATTCTGAGATGGATGGATCCCATGACACATACCATATCCACAAATACCACCATAAAACAGATTGCAGCAAACATTCCAGTAACTTAGATGGGGGAAATATGCAATTAAGACATTCCAGTGATGACATTTTACTTGAAGACCATTTTCAGAGTGGTCTGTTTCAGGATGTGGAAAATAAGTCATCAATTACCAGACCAAATAGCCTGTCACTGTCATCCAATCGAAACTTCATTTCTCCATCATTTTTGCGACCAGCATCGTCCATGAAAGACCTCAGTTCCAGAAATTACACAGAAAGGACATTCAATAATATGTGTGACCCAAAAATAGATATGGACTTTCAGGCTCTAGAGGACCTGGAGATGCTGCAAAGGCTGCAAGAAGACCCATTGTCCAATGATATTTCAAAATATGCAGCTGTCTTGAAACAACCAGATGAAAGACAAAGTTCTAAGCACAGTCAACCTGTTGGGTCAGAAAGTTTATGTTCTGCAGAGCCAGCGAGTCCTGCTGTTTCATCCAGCCAGTCACCGTCTCTGGATCAAAGTAACTATTTAAGAAAATCAGCTACAGTTCCTGAGTCAGTGGCTGCAAGATCATTTGATCTGAATGTTCCAGAGATTCAGGTTGGGTATGCACTGGATCGTACGTCCAGTCTGGAACAGGAAGAGGACACAGGCACAGAGGAATCCTATAAAATCCATCACACTTCTGACCCAAACTTTAACAGGTAGACTCTTAGAAAAGGTTTCCATCATGACTGTAACATGACCACAGATAAATATAAACTATGATCAATAATTGTCCCAGACAGAAAGCACATTTAAATGATGTTTTAGATTTTTCTGAAATGTCTACATTTTTACTGACCTACTCCTTTATACAGCAGGTTTGGTGGATTTCTTCACTGAAACAGAGTTTTGCACATTTTCTTTTTCCCTTCTTTACCGTAAAGCTAAGACCAACCCAAATCAAATTGGGTTCTTCTGACATATGAGTCATGTCTTTGTCATACATAGTGCCAGTTACAAAATCCTGAAGTATAGTGCACATTGGTTGCAACGCAGTTGTCAGTTCCAGTTCTTAAGGTCTATAGGGATCAAAGACTGTTAGCATATTAACACACTAAACTTACAATGTAGGGTAAATTCATTTGTAATGCAAATAAATAATGCACATGGCTTGGATGTCATATAAATCAGTTTAAATCATAGGGCAGAAGATTGTCTTCAGCTATTATTCTCTTCTTATAATGGAGCTGAAATTAAAGACCTCCAGAAATAAATTTTAATCTCAACCAGTGTAAACGAATACTCTATTTTTGTCATAACAATTTATGGGTGATGTTTTACACATGCAGGTGTGTTTACAAATCAAAGGTCATTTGTTTTATTTCACATGAGTGTTTCTCATATTGTTTTAATGTAACACAGAATGGATGTTTTCCTTATCAGATTGACCAATGAAGCAGATCAGGAGTATCTGAGCCAAGAACAGGTAGCCAGCAGTTTAAGGAAAACACAGAGAATGCTGGAGGTTTGTGCCATCTCATATTATGCTGAAAAATATTTTTAAAAAAATAAAAAAATTGCAGCTACTGTAAGAGCACTTGAAAAAAGAAGTTGATGTCATGTAATTTGAAATATAAGTGTGCAAAAAGTATCCTGTTTCTGAAAGACAAAAAAACAGTTACATATAATGATACATGTATTCATTTAGCAAATATATGAAGAAAGAAATTGATTGAGAGATGCACATCATACCAAGAAGAGGTTTAATTCTTAATTCTTAGTCCTTTTTTGTTGTGTTTTTCGAACGTATAGAATGAAGAGAGAAGGCGAAGCCATAGATCGTACCGTGCAACATCTGATGATAGCCCTGAAGGAAATGAAGGGGATGAGGAACAAAAAAGACTCAATCAAAGCACCTCTTTGGATTATGGATATGGGTCGTGGACAAGCAAGCTGATGTCCGCACAGAGCATGAGTTCAGAAGGTGCCGCAGCTGATCAAGATTCTCTCTATAGCCGAGGTAGACTATACATTTCTCATTATTACATTGCACTTCTGCTTTTTTCCTCAGCTTCAAGATTTTCTTTTGTAGTGGTTGGATCATTTTGTGTGCCTAATCTTTCTCAATATCAGAGGTCTCTTGACTGCATAATTTGAGATATGCAGGAGTCATAGCCTGTCTACCATCATTTTTTCTCTCTTCAGCATACAAGTAGTACGGTCATGAGCGGCCATGCACAATTTTTAGTAAAAAAATAATGAAAGGTTCTGTTGTTCACAAGTCAATGAAGCGTCATCAGCACATATCAATAGCACTTCCATTTGAAAATGTTATTAATGTTTTCCAGTCATGAAATGAAATCACTATTATTAGAATTGTTAGTAATAGTGGGCCTTTGTCAGTTGGTATCGGACATAAATAATTGCACCTTGGTAAATTAATCTATGTCGCAGTGTTGTGACAAATAAGAATAATTGTCAGAAGATTGATTTTGTTATGCAAACTGTATAAAATATAAGCGACAGATGCAACCACACTATTATTGTACTAGTACACTATTAAATCAAACTCAAGCAGTATCTAATATCTTAAAAGATTTTATTTGCATTTGTCATTTTTCAAGGTTAACTGTAATTTTTTTGTTGTTTGAGGAGCAATAATTCCTGGATAGACTTCAAGCTTGTTTTTTTTTTTGTAAGAAAGAAAATATTGGTACTTCATGAATTCTCATGTGTTATTAGCAGACTGGAGAAAGCTGTCATCCAGTTCTGGGGAATCCACAACCAAATCTTATCTGCATGGATGGAGCAGAGGTAGCTACAAAGAGTCAAGAAACAGAGCCAGTGATGATGATGAAGAAGATGATGATAATGAAGAGGATTTAATGACCAATGTACCATGGCTTGGTAAGTATCTGAAGGTTAAAAAAGGAAGAACAACGTGTATCCAGTTTTAGATATTTTCAAGGTCACAATCCATGGATTTAGTCCTGAGCCTTAACTGTCCCACCTAAAAGGACCAGAAAGAACAGCCACTATTATCCAAAGCAATGGTTTGAATCAACAATGTCAACAAATAAAAAGCATAGAAGTCTTTGAAAAACAAAATGTCAATTTTCTCCCAAATGTGAAACATGGACATATGTGTTTCATTCCCTTTGGTCTTTATATGTAGCAACAGATTAACTGTAAGCCCGGGGCAAATGGATGCCACTCTCATAGGCCAAAATAAATATGATTTATAATAACCACAAATATACCGAACAAATATTAAAAGCCATTGCATATCTGTAAGATTAGATTTACATTTCAGTACATGAAAAGATAACTCAAATTATCATGCACACTTAGAAATATACTGTTGTTCATGTGGCTGTAGTATATATATGTATTACTAAACGAGCTCTTTACAATAAGGCCATGAAAAATGACCATCACAGTTTACGCTGTACAGAATATCTGAATTTTCTTTAGTGGAAATTGATGACAGTAGTTATTTATGATGTTCATGAGACAAGAACTATGTTGTCATATAACATGAAGTGACATTTTTCCTCTTGTTTTTGTTTTCTTAGCAGAAACTGAGCCAGTTGTACTCGGCTCTAACAAGGCTATAGCTAAAGGTGTCATTAAGCTCAACAATGAACAATAAATAGTTCTGAAAGAAATGACTTCTGAGCTTTGTAATAGTATTTGGTGTTTTGACCTACAACACATTTTGTGGCAATGTAGAGAGATAAATAATAGATGTGAATTTTGTTTTTGTTAGATGTTACAATTCGTTAATTTTTAAAAAAGTCTGGATGTTTTATACATTAATGATTGGTTTCAAGTTTAGAATAAATGAAATGGACATTTATTCTGCTTTAAGGTAAAAGGGGGGAGGGCCTTGGCAGGGAGAGATTTGATTCTGGATGAGATTTCAGTGCAGGGTAATGTCAGGTTTCCCAGCTATAATATAAATATTTAAAAAATCCCCCAAGAATTTCATGGATTCTCTGTACACTTTTCTAGCAAACGAAATTTCCATTTTTATATTTTGATATAGTTTCTAAAATAATTCAGATATAAATAGTGGTGTCTTATGTATTTTTCAATTCCACAACGTTTTGAAACCTACATAGGAGAAAATCACAAACTTTTCATCCATATATGAGAACGGATATGAATGACATGTGATGAATTTAGCTTGAAAATCGAGCATGGTTAACAATGTCATGTGAGTAACATCATTAAATACAGGACAAAATTAGCTAAAAAATTTTGTCACAAAAGGATTTGATTACTTGTTATTTACCAAAGGTGAGACAAAATTTGAAAAACTTTTGTTACAAAGGAGTTAAAAGCCATGCAGTTATTTGCTCTTGATTTCTCATTAAATGACCACTTTAACTTCAAACCAAGATTACATATTCAAACCACATATAATCGTGAGTATGTATCTTTTTGTTTACAATTACTTCTCTTTACTCTTCTCCAGAGAAACAGTTGGCAGATCAAGACTTATTCTGACCAGTGTTGTTGCAAGACAAACATAATATGTACATTATATTTATGAAGACATGATTGAAATTTTCAAATACACAATATTAGAATATTTTGCAATTTGATAAAAATTTATAAAAGACGAGTGCCTTAAAATTTGTGTAGATGTAGAAGTTAGATTCGGGTTGGTTTTTGCTCTGTTCAGGGATGATATGAGAAATGCCAGTCAGAATGAAGATCAGAAATCCAGCCCTGATGCAGAGAATGAAGTACTAGTTCTTTTTCTTTCTTTATCTGCACTGTAGTTAAATGTACTGGTTCTTACAGGTTATATTTGACCCAGTTATCAGTTTCTGTTTTCTTTATTGGTATAAGAAGAACAACAATGTCTGTCACAAATAATATGATGGGTAGTGTTCATCTTGCAGGCAAGATAATACTCCATCTGCCAAGTCAATAATTTTATGCTTTGATCTGTGGGACTTCTGAAGATGAGCAAATCCTTTGGAACTTTTTTAGTATAAAATTTAGTCTCTTGTGCTTCCACTGAAAGTGGGGAGGAAAATATTGACTTTTCTTCACAGCATTTCTATTTCTTAAGTTAGACCCACATGATATGTATATAATATCAAAATTTTATGTGTAGATGTAGATCTATTACATGTATATTGAAAATCTTACATCCATTTCATATGATTTTTTAAAAATATCTGTACAGTTGAAATTACTCATAGTAAAAACACATTGTTTTCATCCTAAGTACAATAAAATGTGTTCTCCACATTACATTCTAAGTAAAGGTACAATTAGTGGTGTAGTTTATGAATCTCCACTGCTCTCATGGTGGTAGTGAACATTTCTTTAACACTGTGAGTTGTCAGGTGGTACAGTTGTTTCACTTTTATGTTTATATCATAGAACACACTGTTCAGTGAATACTTGATGAAATACAGTTCATCATTATGTGTACAGCTTATTATTGTACCAAAAATAACATGGCCACTAGAAAGGTGGAGTTGCTTTCCATGTTTATGAGCTTTTTTGGGGGGGGGGGGCACCTGGTTAATTCTCTTTATCAAGTACAAGTGATATAAATCAAACATTGTAAAGGAGAAAACATTTTTTTTTGCTCCTGTTATTTGAGCCATATGAAGCAAAAAAAAAAATATATATATATAAAAGAAATTATCTTGATGAGAAAAAAACAAAAGAACTTTTTCATGGCATGGCAAATTTTTCAGAATTTTCAGATGCTCATGTTCAGAATAAGGAAAAAAACAACAATTTTTTTCTCTTTTTTACAATGCTTGTTTTAAACTTCTTCTACCTAGCAAAGGGAAGTAATTTGACTGATGATTAAAATGCCTTATTGAAAAGACCTAATATTTGGTGCCCCTGTTTAAAATCCAATTTCAACTACTATATGGTGAAACCTCCAACTTTCAGAGCATCTGTTAGTGCTTGAACTCTGGAGAAATAAAATTTGTCAGAATCTATATGATTCACATTCCTGTTCAGTCCGTTCAGTGAGGCATTTTAATTACAGGCCACCTGTGACTGCATTGTTGCGTGTTGGTTGGAAAGGCAGTTGACATGTGAGTCTATATTTTTTCTATTTATTATAAAACTATTTAGTGTTTTCTTACAGATGGCTTGACTCTGTGATGTTATGTATTACTTGAAATGATACAATAGATAGCAGCATCATTTGTGGAAAGATACAGTGTTTTTTTTTTTTAATGTTAAATCACTTTAGGCTATCCATGAGGAAAAAAAAAAACTCTTTTCAGTATATATGTAATGACTCCCCAGGTTTAAGCAAGTTTTTTGTTATGTACATGTATTTAAATGGGCTTTAGATTAGAACATGATAGCAAAATTGCCTTTGAGTTTGCGAAATGGCTGTGATTTGAAAATGTATGTAATGACCATCCTAGACACATGCCCTATTACAAATTCATTTCTTATGTTATGTCTTTACTGATCAGACCATAAAAAGTTCTTCTCTTTGTTACTTTGTCACTTTTGTTTATAAGTCTTGTTTTGTGTGTGATATACCTGTGACAATAGGGTATTGCTATAGACTTATATACAATACGGATATTAATATCTGTTTTTTTTTTGCAAACCGTATTTAATATCCTAGTACATTCAGTCCACCTAGTCTATTACATTTGCTCTTCTTCGCTTCATGTTTTTCATTTGATCTTGTTCTGTGTAGTATTTCAAAACAAAATAACTATTCCACTAATGATTGTGTTTATAGAAGTGAAAATTTTGCTGGTAGGTACAGAGTACTTATTTGTAACATCGATATTAACCATGCACACAGAGGCAGTGCTACGGTGTAGTCAGTTTCTCTACTGCCAAACATCCTTGAAAAAATCTCTGGAGTGTGGAGGACACATGGACTAAGATCCCCAGAGTGCTACATTGTATCAAAGCCAAAGTCTGTTAAAGTCATTCTTAATAAGTAGCCCATTTATTATTTTTACCTCAGATTTCTACTTTAAACGTATGTAGAAAAGCAAACACACTGTCTGTGAATTTCTTTACAGCCAGTATAGTTGCTTGATATCCTTGACAAAAAAAGCCTCTGAAGTGCAAAAGCCACATGAGCTTACTTATCCAAACAATTAACCCGTGCCAAGTAAACAAAACAAAACAAAAATGTCAAACCCACCGTAAGTATGTATTATTTTTGTCTCAGATTTACATATCATAGAGGCATGGGTTTTACCTAGATACTGAGCTTAATAATTAAAAGCTGATTTGACAAAAGATCGCAATGTGACTCTCGTCACGAGAAAAACTTAAAAGAGTTCTCCTTATAAAACAGCTTGATTATTGAGGGCGGATTGTCTCGTACTTGAGCCGAGTGATGAGATAAAACAATGACCAAAAGAACAGAAAAAAACTAGGAATCCAACAACGAAAAACTAGACTGGTATTAGTGGTAACCCGATATTATTATATGTACGCCTAAGCCAACTGAGGCTGCTGAAGGGACAGAGCATCATCAAAGAAGTACAGAGCAGAGAAGAACAATCTAATTCTTCAAACTGAAGTCCACGAAGTGAAACAACATAGTTTAAGACATATTTCGCTGAGAAAGCCCAAACACCTATACAAAAAAAAAAAAAAGAACAAAACGAAAAACGAGAGATTATCAGTCCAGACTTCAAGTGAAAGCATTCACATACAAAACGCAAAACCATAGTATTTAGAATAACATAATTAGGTCTATAACGTTTCTTTTTTATAGATAAAATAGTACAAAAACCCGCTCTACGAACAGGGATTGTTTAATCAAGAAGATGTTTGTGTTGGATGACAAATTACAAATACGCTTACTTAGAAAATTAGCTACAAATGTGCCTAATGAAAGAAGGGATCGGAAGGGACTACGTGCAAATGTAAATTATAAGCTCCGAGTAAACTGAACGAAACAAAGAGTAAAAGCAATAAAAGAGTTATACAACAATATCACCGTGTGAAGCACGACACTGAGTTATCACAGCAAATTTGGGACGGGGGGGGGGGGGTGCAAAATAATTACATGTATATGTTGCGTTTTTTTTTCTCCCTTTAATACCGTCGACCATTCTTATTTACTTGCGCTGACCTGAGTCCCTTATGGGTTTGTTTGTTTGTTTGTGTTGGGATTTAACTGCACGTCAGCACGATCACGGCAATATTGTGCCAAAGACAGCAAAGAAAAAGAGAGGAAAGAGCGGGACAGAAGACAGGAGCAAGGAGAGAGAGAAGAAGTGTCGCCCCTGGAACGTCGAGGATGGCATTCCATGGGAGATATCCCATCGACCGTGGGCTTTCACCGCCTGCAGATGGGAGCAAAGAAACTACTTATATACCCGCCCCCCCCCCCCCAACAACACAGAATGTTGTATTCAACACAGAATGTTTCGTTTTAAACTGGTACCAGATATGACTCTTTATCTTATCTAGTTCCTTATGATATAGGGGAGGGGGAAGGGTCCTGGGAGTCATTCTGGAAACCGCTGGGAGGAGATTTTAATCATTGCCAATGGTTTTGGCATGCTCAAATTAGAGGAGAAAAATGGGGAGAAAAAATGAAATCGCTCATGATTGCCATAGCAACTCCTGCCATCTTGGATTTTGCTACCAGATATTGCGTAACTTTACTATGAATAGGATTTCTTTTATTTTTCAACTGATTTGTACGTTTTTCAGTTCAACTTCTGAATTTTGTTGAACCAGATTTGTTGATGAAGTGCTTAGTTTATTTTCCATTTTATAATTTTTTTTTTTTTTTATAATTGGTATGTGAAAAAATTTCGAAAGTTTGACACCAGAATATCAAATGTCTCATAAAACAAAACAAAACAAAACAAAAAATAAAAAATGCCTTCTAACAAAAACGTATATTGCTTTGTTCTGTATTCATGCTAAAGTTCACAATAATTGGTGCAGAGGTAAAAAAGTAGGTCGCATATCTGTGCTGAGAAAACGTATTTAAAGTATTTTCAACGACAAAAATACTCAAAAGAAGCTTTTACCTCGGGCTTTCAAACTCAGAACATATTGTGTAACATTCTAAAACTGTCTCCATGATTTCTATGACCTACTTGGCCTTTTACTGAACATCTGCTGATGTTTTTTTTTTTTTTTTGGGGGGGGGGGGGGGTCCTTTTTTCTCTTTTATCCTGTCACTAACAGTAGTTGAGTAGTTTCAGGGTCTCGGGAGACCTATATATGGCCGCCATGTCCTCGTTGGTCAGAAATAAAAGTGTCTTGATTCTTGCTGTGACAGATAGTGCACTTTACACGAGTCCAACATTCCTTGTGTCTGGCAAAGGGAATGAGGATTTGCTTTTGACCAGCGCTATTACTTCCCTATATCAGACACAAGGGTTATTGGGGAAACAGTGTAAAGGAGGAAAAACTCATTTTTCTTCTTGTCATTTTAAAAAAAAGATAAACAAAATTTTGCTAAAATTATTACTATATGAAGAAAACAGTTCCCTTATACAATGTTTTTTTTTTTTTTTAATTCTTTGTTTCTTAATTTTGTATAATGTACATTTCAAACAATGAGGTAAAAGTCATTTATTATGCTACTTGTTCAACACGCTTGTGCTTGGTAAAGGGAAATTACAAGGCTGGTCAAAAACAATCCCCATACAACGATGTCCCATTAATACGGTCCATATCAATAAGCAATGAAGTTTACTATCGTGAATAAATTTTTTTCCGGACCGGAAATAGTAGACCCATTGTGGCAGTGCTTAAGTTTGCACGCTTCCTATCTTCAAAATCTTCTATGGCATGCTAATTTGATCTAGATCTAGAGCTGGATCTATATCACCATCAGCGAAGAGGTGTTAGGTAACTACTGTAAGAAAAGAAATGATGGTTTTATGAAAGTGGTTGTCTCATTGGTCCAGGGGCACTCTTCTTCTGTGGTCCAGGCTTATTCTGCAATGGAAGTCACAACCCTGCGCGAGGATTCGGGTTAGGATTAGGGTACGGTCTAAAAAACAGAAATTAGCAATCATAGCTCCTATATAATTGGAAGATAGAAATTGAGGCACTACCGACTGAGTGCGGTCCCTCCGGCGACCTGGTACATATTGATTAGGCTAGTGTAAAATGAACTGGTGCCTATATAGATACTGAGATTATTGTCTTGATGGTATGCACAGCCGAGGGTCCCAGCAGGTTAGGGCCAGGGGTTGGTCTCGTTCATTTTACAGTAATCGATATGTGCCAGGTCGGCGGAGGGACCGCACTCAGACGGTAGTGCTGAAATCGATATGTCATTTCTGCTTTCGAGTTTTCCCGTCTCTTTTTTTTTTTTTTTTCGAAGTATCTGTGTGCTAGTGTGTAATTTATTTTTATTTAGTCTGGAATCAACCTACTGGTGTCTGACCACTGCCCCAGTCCGATCACTTCTCACTTTCGTTTGTTCAAATGGCAAATAGATCAATATGACTTTTTTGTACCCGCCGATCTGTTATCCCTTTGGAGCATTCATTTCTATCTACGCTTACATGAGGTCAGTGACCACAATGGCTCTGATCATTGATAGAGTGATGTTGATCGATCGCCAGTGGAAAAGATCCACCATTTTAAAAAAAATTGTTAGTGCTCTTCTACTTCCAGCTTCTGGTTACACTAACTTGCAGGTAGTATCCTAGTAGGACCAGTTTTTGCCACGTTAGGTACAGTCTGAGAAAACAGACCAAATATCAACAGAAATATTGGGTTTTAAGTAGAAATTTCAGTTAAAGTGGGAAGGGGCATCATTCATAGATCCTGACAGGTTGTTCTGCAGTCCAAATGAGCTGTTATGTTGGTCTTGGTCATCAATATTGTCACTCATCACAATCAGCAGCTTGCAAAAAAAACCCAAAACGAGAAAAAAAAAATGTTCAGGAGAAAGAACTAGTTACTTTTATGACAAGCTTTACGACATTTGGTCACCTGCTATTCTTAATCAAGATGTTTCTGCATCGTTTCCACAGTGAGAGTGGCCATTTTGCAGAACTGCCTTAAATGATCCGACACCAGTAGGTCGACTCTAGATCTAAACAGTTAAAACACAGTGTGTTTTTGTTCTACCCTGAAGGGCTGAACTAAAATTCATGGAGAAATGTAGGATGCAAATCTGTATTCATACTGTATTTTAATCTTACAGCAGTCAAGACATACCATAGATTTATAGCCTAGGCCAAACAATAGCACACAGATGTGCCAAACTTACTCCAACAAATTTAGACTTGAGTGAATTTTTTTATCTGCATGTAGTTTGCATCTAGTCTAGATCTAGATCTTGATCTACAGCACACTTGGAAATTTTAGAAAATTCATCATCAACACCATTTTACCCAATTGGGGAATCTCTGAGTGATGATACCGAAATCAGTATTGTGTAAGAGTAATCGTGCGATACCAGCAGACATAAATGAAGAGACCATGACTGTTGACAAGTGCCCCCATTTCCAGCTGTTCAAGGGCTTGAATGATCTTATTGAGAAGGTATGTAGAAATTGCCACAGTGGAATTTGAAAGTCAGGGTGCATCAAGACAATCACTGTGGGCACAAAGGCACAGTTGTGCTAGTTAGTTTGTGATCTAGTATAATCAAAACATTCAGTAACGTTTAGAAAATTTGACCCCATCCAATGGATCAAATATGATGGTGATTGGTAGGTCTATGAGCTTGTCACAAGACCTGACAGGCAATTGGGCACTCCTGTTTAAGTGTGGTCCCAGTGCCCAGTGTCTCTACTACGGAAGTCGCCACTTGAAGTAAAAATGGCACATATCGATTACTGCCTTCCAGATCTTTAGGGACATGATTATGATTGTTTTTTAAGTCTTTAGAACGTACCCTACGCCTAGCCCTACAATCAAACGACGACAAGATGTCAGTGTTTGATTATAGGGTTAGGGCTAGGATATATTCTAGTAGACTTAAATTACTCACAATTATACTCCTGTATAACTGGAAGATAGTAATCGATATGTGTCATTTCTATTTTTGAGTTACGGCTTCCACAGTAGAGACAGGCTGGGACCACGCTTAACTCATTCCCGTGCCAGTATGTTTTCCATGTTCTTGCCAGGCCACTATTTTCTAAAAGTACTATTTCAGGGGGTGTAATCAAAATGGGGATCTTTCATACTACTTGCTTAGTTTTCATACAATGCAGACATGTTATTTATATCAAAATAATGGTAATAGGATAAAGAACAAGAATATATCATGATAAAAGGAAGAAAATAGTGCAGGTGTAATTCATTCAAGGTAAAATGGAAGATGAATTTGGGGGAGATAATTTACAAAAAAATAATATTTACTCACCAAAACAAATCCGGGCTTTTATTGTACTATCCATTATTTTCCAGTAATAATTCATGCTTTGTCCATTTTTGTGCAAACTGCACTTTACAGATTGAAACTATTCCAGTTAGTCACAAAATTATACACATTTTTGCATAATCATCAAGAAAATGAAAATGATGTACTGCATCACTAGATCTAGATCTAGAATTCTTAAAGTCGGGATCAGAATCACTTTATAGATCTATGTCTCCTGAATCCTCAATCAAACTACTGTTTGACTGCTCTTCATCAAACACCTCTAAGAACAGCTTTTCAGTTTCTTTACCTGTCAAAACACAATGCCTAGACTCTCTCGTTGTTCCAGATGTACTGGGTGTAGGTGTGGCCATTGTTTGTTTATGGTGGTAATGTAACTTTGGTCCTTTGAAATGCAAAACAAGAAGAAAAATCGCACCCAACAACTCAAAGCTCACGCAGATTTCATGAATGGAGGTTTTGGAAGAGTTGTCGTTACTTATGAATCTTAGATGTTTCAAACCAGACCCATAGTAGCAAAACAAAGGAAGACTGATATCAATGATACATCGTCGATTGGCACAGCCATGGCAAGATATATCACCAGCTGGCATGGAATGGATTAAACAGGAATCCTGGCATTTGTGTTATGTGTAGCACAGTGTACAAGAACAGAAGTTGTAAAATGCACATTTACTAATCAGTGTGAGCACAAAGTAGTTATTTGTCATTTTTGAGGGCACAAAAAAAAAAAATGATGAGTGACAAATTGGGCATAGCAAATGTTGCATGGTTGAGACAAAACCATGGCCATCAAGATAGAATGTATTTTGAGCCGTGGGAAGACTGAACATTCTTAAATACCATTAGTACATTGATTCTTTTAATTTTATTTAAAATGATATATTGCAGATGGAACTGTTGGTGTGAAGCTGTAAAATCTCACAGGGAACTTCTATGTGTGTACAGAGCATGCACTGATGATGAAATTCTTCTCTGTAAGAGCATATCCCAAAGTCACTGCAGACAGCCATAGAAATGCTTAACACATGAATTTCTTCCAAGTCAGAGGGCAGAGATGACATTTATTGAAATAGAAAGTGCCCAGTTTGTGGAGCCCACTGATTTTTTTTTTTTAAATCACAAATCTTACGCAGTCCAGGTAATTATTTGTGCTCTTACTATATAATGTGCTACATATACAGTGGTCTCTACCAAAGAGTCTACCTCTGTTGCAAAACTGAATTTTTTCACCTTAATTTACTTGCCTAGCTAAGAACCTGCTTCCAAATAAAAAAAAAATCCATCAAAGAGCTTGGTGCGGAGCCAGAGCATGTGATTATTAGTTGTGTAATTTCATGGTATAATCTCAGTGTGTCCAGCGTACAGGAGAATGAGGAGGAAGTGAAGAGGGAAGAGGAAGACAAGGAGTGAGAGTGATGGGGGATGAATTAGTATGTAATCAGGCCAGACATGGACTAGCATGTAACCATTTTCTTGTCTGCCAATATGTGGGGCAGTGCCTGTGATTGTTCTCTGTATAAGGAGGAATAAGTTTATCTTCCTGAATAGTCACTTGTTTTCCTACTTCACTCAGTTTTGACTAATTTTAAACACTTCAACCACTCATGCGATTATCCGTTTCATGGTTTCATTCAATGATACCATCACATGGATTATGGAAACTCATTCAATTTTTGAAAGAAGCTGGACATTTTTTGATGAAATTATAAAGCAAGAAAAGTCAGGAATTGTTAAAGTTAGATCAAATTACAACACATGCAGACACACATAACAGAGAAGCTGTTCTTATTTTGCATGACAGATGAATTTTTAATTAACATAATGATCGAGTAATTGTAGCACTCAAACATCAGTGGTCAGGTAGGCTGGGTAATGTTTCAATCTAGATTGCGTTCAAGTGTGTTCCTGGGCCTGGCAGTAGGGGGTCCTTAACAAATGTGATCACACTGAAAATGTGCACGGTGACACAGCGAGTATAGTACATGTGCATATGTACACATGGGTAACAGATCTGTTGTATTTACAATATTACCATCAGTTATGTAACAATGTAACATTACTGTTGTAATGTAGACTAACAAAGAAGCATTCCGCGAGAGAGACCGATCAAGAAGCTCGCAGTGGCATGTAGGCAGATAGAGTGAATCGTGCATCATGCACGCTATACAACCGTTCCAGATCAGAAAACTATGAGAGTCAGCCATGTCCAGGTTAAAATCGTTTGCTAATAGTATTAATGACGTTTTGATTTTCGGTTGCTGTTTTTCAGGTAGATTCTTATTTATGGCTTATATAGCAAGAGAAAAAAGGATTTGAAATTTTTACATTATTCCTGAGTTACCATTGTACCTGCTGTCTTTAAGCATGAAAGTTGACTGTACAACTATTGCATAATATGGTTCAGAGGAATTTTTGAGACTCATTAGAGTTTGAATTAAACAGATTATACCCTAGAAACACATGAACCCTTTCACAAATCATCAGAGTGTTTTTCAATGGGATATAAGCATTAGAAATGTTCACTTTATTCCTTCAAAGGTGGCTCGAAAGCAAATTAAACAAAAATTTCAGCATACCTAGATTTTATAGAGAGAATCAAGCAGTGAACACAGCTTCCTCGGAAAAAAAAACCCAGATAGGATAGACACTTCAGCTCGCTGTAGCTTTAGATGTTGTAACTACACAGAATGTATGTTCACATGAGACGAAAGTTGGAAAAGAGGGTTTTTGTTTCGCATTCAATATATTGCCTTCAATGTGACAGAAAAGGAAAAATTTGTGAGGGAAAACGGCTGGTTTTAAGGGTGAATCATGAGGTTATTCAGCTTCAGTGTTGAGTACGTAGTGAATATTTTATTGTCATAGTCTTAACATATAGAATGGTTCCTGCCAGCATTTTTTGATGTTGTTTTTCTGTTTCTATGGTGTTGAACATTTATAAAAACACAACCTGTATTTCACTTTTTCAGGTCAACAATACTGTCATTATCTGGTGGCTGCTAGGAGAGGAAAATTTGCCTTATGCACCTATGTCACATACAACAGCAAGGAGGAATAAAGCAACCGAGAAGTCTCCACATGCCAGCAAAATTTTCTCTGTAGCATTTACATTACATGTGATAAAGATAGACAGAAAAATAATAATTATGTTTTAACCTGTCGTACCCCAGATTCAGATTCCCCACAACCAGGTAGACCAGGCTGACAACTTACACCAGTCCTACGCGTTCACTGCAGTTAACAAAAGATCTAATAATAAATCGCTTTGGGGCAAAGACATTTAGGACTACGGTAATTACAAATATTTGCTCTCAAGATCGCATTTGAGGCTTGTGTTTACAAAAGATACTAAACATGAAACAAGAAATGTGCATTCTCGGCACGTGAGGCCAGGGACAGGGGTTTTTCAGGCACTGGTGACGGGGTTCAAAGGGTTAAAACTATGATATGGTGGATGCTCTGCTTTTATGTCAACCCTCCCCTCCATTTTTTTTTCGTTGTTAAAAATATTTTCTCTTTATCAATTTTAGCAGATGGGCTACCTGTCCCATAGGTGACCTTGCTGTTTACAGATATAGGGGGATGTCACACCCAGAGCTCTTTTATGTGAAAGAAAAGAAATGTTTTGCATGTTCAGAAAAAAAAGTCTTTGCACTTCAAGTGTTGTGGTAAAATAGTAACATTATATTTCTACACCATGCACCATCAGAGCAATATTATAACACCTGATCAAACATGCAATTAAATGCATGTTAATGTACAATAGAAACATGTTGGGCCAACAAAAATTTGCCAACTAGAAAGTATGCAGTTTCTGTACAAAACAATGACAGGCAAAAAAAAAAAAAAACAAAATAAGAAAAATACAACTCGGCCAATGGTCTATGTAAGAAAGACAGCAGGGTGAAAACTAGACTGATAGGCATGAGGAGTAACCTAACAACACTGGTTGCGGCTCCCTTGGGGGTCACCAAGCCTTGACAAGGGAGTTGTTAAAAGTGGTTTGACATGAAATTAATTTCAACTTATCAATTTCATTTTTTATGCTCTTAAATATATTTTTTAAAAATTTTGTTTTTGTTTTCTTTCCTTCATCACGGGGTATGGAATGTAAATAAAGCTGCTGATAGTAGGGAGGGTCGCGTGAGGTTTAAGCTTTTGGACAGAAGGTTGTGAGTGCAAAATTGTTGGAAACCACTGCTCTAGACAACATACTATTTACTAAGATATTGTTAAATATTACAACATTATGTACTGCATGTTCATAGTAAGCAAAGCAGATGTTCTAAATCGATCATACAAAGTTGCTTGCGAATGTAGAACTGCAAGAAGACTAGGGTTTGGGTCTTTGTGTCACAACTTTTATTTGATATGTTTCAGCTCTGCGTTGTAGACAAATGGGTAACATCTGAATAAAATGTTTTTGACTTGCGTACATAGAATGCTATAACTTTACCTTTATCATATTTTATTGTCTCATGAAATTGTGTGACTCGTAGGCCTTGGTATTGACATTCAGTCTCAGATTAACATTATCAGTCACCTATTTGTAGTTTCTGCATCAAAGGGGGAATGATTTAGAAATTTCACATATAAATTGTTGACAAGGTGTAATATGTGGTGAATAGACATATATGACCCTCCAGCTTGAAATGAGTCATAAGGTGCAGATCGCTGTTTCGAGATACAGGCCAAAAGAGGTTCAGAGGTCGAGGTTGGTCAGATTTGAATTAACGATTGTATCATGTTTTGTGTTCATTGTTCTTCATACAAAACAAATATAATATAATTATGTCACTTCAGGGCCATAACTTTTTAAATATTCAACAATTTACTGTATTTTTATTTCTATATCATCCTTATTAAACTATGCAATTTTAAGACATGCATATAACTCAAATTCCAAAACTTCTTTCTTATGGCTCATTTCAATCTGGAGAGTCACAAAACACTTCTTTGTACAGTGCTTAAACAATGTCAGATGCTTTAGTTTAAATGAAACATGCACTGAACATATCTTTGTAGCATTCTGACACAATAACATGGTAACAGACTGAATTTTCATGCAGGAATAGGCTGAAGGCTACAGTCTATGTGAAGACAGGTTGTTTTTTTTTAGTTAACGTTTGTATAATATTATACCCTATTCTCAGTGTGTTAGGAGCAGAGTGTTTTCCACTATTTTCTGTCTGACAAGACCATATAAATGCTATACATACTTTATAATGAGCTTGTATTTCCTCACTGCATTTGTTATCGTTAATGGTGTGCTTTCAGTTACATGTACATGTAGTTATAAAGTTATGTGCATGATGTGAAAATCATAGTGTTTAGCTAATGCATTTTGCCGAAGTTTCATTTAAATCTACACATCTTCTTTAATGTGCCAAAGAAAAAAAAATGACAGTACAACATAACAAAACAACAAATCATTATTTTAAAAATTTATTTTGTTAGCTTGAGATGACAGTAAAAGTGTTATTTTATTTTTAGCCTTTTGCGTAGATAACGATTCTGAAGTCATATATAGAAAAATTCTTTCTTTTTTCATTAAATACCCAAAGTAGAACTGCTCAATGTAAAAAAAAGAACTGTAGAATTTTAAATATACAAATGGTGATCACAGGTTGGAATGAAGTGTTTTCTACATCATGTATATTATTATGTATGGAAAGGATTATTCAGGTGCATGTCACTTAAACAAGCAAAACCATTGTTTTTCCTTATTCAGGTGCAAAGTTTCAGTGAGTCATTCTTGATAAAAATTGAATCTGGAAATGCAAGCATGACCTCTTCTGTTTGTTCCCTGCACCCTAACATTGTTGTAAATAATCAAACGGTCGCTCTCTCATACATCTTGGGTTTCAGATATAATAAATCCTAATTTGCATGGAAAAAAAAAAAAAAAAAAAATTTGCACCTAAAGAAGTAAAAACTTAAGGCGTTACTTTTTCAGTTACAGTGCATCTGAACATTACATGTTTTGTATTTGTTATTACCTGTGCATGGTAATAATATACTTCTGCATTATTCTCGTATGAACAGATTCGTTTTCACAGTAATTCTGTCACAGTGTGGAGAGTGGGAGATAAAAAGGATGAGCTGAAGAGCAGCAGATATAGTGATGTCAAGAAAGTGATAGTAAAATTGAGAGTGAGACAAAGTGCGATATATATATATGTATGTTCATAGGCTGCAGTAAAGGTTTGTTTCCATCTCTTTGTTATTGTCTTTTCCCTTGTTTGGTGGTAGGGGAATATAATTCATTGGTATAAATATTGCAGAGCCTGTCACAGTGGACTGGCCTGGCCTTCTCTTTTTTCTTCCTTTCTTTTACCATTTCCCCCAAATGAACTAACTTTGCTCCACACTAAAATTTCAATAATTTTTCTCTCAACACTGTCAACACTTTTTAGCATTGCGTAATAATGTATTTATGTAATCATGTTTGGTCAAACCCCACTACTGCTAATGCTTTAATACATAGGCAAGTCAGCTCTCCAAATCTCTCTGCTCCTCCTGTTAGAAATTCAATAATTGTTTGAATGAACTGCTAGACATTTTTTTGTTTGTTTCAAAGCTTAAGGCATTCAGGCATGTATTGTATGTCTGGGAATTCTGCTATTTTTGTTGTGTCCACTGAGCTGGACGGACAGTAGGATTGTGATCAGCTGGCCTGAATGAGGTATTTTGAGATTGCTCACATAATCGAGGAAACATCACTCACAAGGGCTTTGTTTATATGGTGTGACATGTTTGAGTGCTTATCATTTGTCAAGATTTGTCTGCCATGTACAGAGCATGTAAAGAAATCAGCGTGTGGGAAAAAATCGGATCATGTGACTTTTCTCAAAACACCTCGTTAAGCTACATCTTATTAAAGACTAACAGACATTAACACTTGTTGTATAATATTATTATCTAGTGGTATGATGATCTACTTAATTACGTTACTATCTATTGCAATTGGGTGAAATGGGTCAGATGTGGAATGTTTCATGTATTAAATTACTGGTATCTGTGAAAAAAAAGAAATGTGTCTATTTAACTTGTGTGAAAAAATGACATGTGCTTAGCTACACTTTTTCTATCGAGGTAACCTCCACCAGGAGGTTGAAAGTCCCAATGAAAGACGTATATAGAACATAACTTTTTCTATAATGAGATAGTCACATTCAGATTTACTCCTGTGACCTTGGTGTCAGATCTCATTTTCTCAATGAAACTTCTTTGACATCTGACTTTTTTCACCTGGTTGAGTGACTTAATTGTTTCGGTTGAGTTGTAAGCTGTGCAGCATCAGAACCAATCCTTGTCACATTTCCCATTTAAGAATTTTTTACAGTGATGTAAATTCAGAATGGCAAGATAACTGAGGGAAGGAAGAAACTCAACAATCAGTAAAGTATTGACTATTAAAGGAACAAATGTGATTTGAAACAGATCTAGATCTCTACATAGGGGTAAAATGTTGGCAATGTTTAAGGGATCAAAATGAAATATTAAGTTTACTTTTCTTTTTTTTTTTTTTAAGGCTTGGAGACAACATCATTGACAGGTCTTGCCATTAAAGATCATGCCTCATGTACATGACAAAAAAATAAAAGTAGAGAAAAGA
Organism: Peronia peronii; assembly: GCA_039654565.1. Taxonomy (NCBI): domain Eukaryota; kingdom Metazoa; phylum Mollusca; class Gastropoda; order Systellommatophora; family Onchidiidae; genus Peronia; species Peronia peronii. Next base: position 17,439 of record JBCEWB010065026.1, on the reverse strand, counting down.
AAACAATTCAGACTTGATTTCCTACTTTTTGATTGCTGGTTTTTTTTCTATTGCTTCACTTGCTGTTTTTTTTTTCTATTGCTTTGCTTTTTGTCTTCTGTTGTGTTTTGGTATTTTCTTTTGGTTTTCCCAATTTTCTTTTGGTTTTCCTAGCTGGTTTTCTGCTATGGCTTTACACCACTACGCTGTCTCCACCCCCAACCTTGTAGGTCTGAGGTTGATTATATACTTACTTCAATTTAGAAAAAAAAAATGTTGAAAGTGGATCTGCCAAGATTTGAACCTTCACCAGCCTGGGGAAACTACTTTCACTCAAGGCACATCACACTGCTTTAGTCCCCAAGACCAAGCTTGCTGCTGATTGTAAGCACGAGCAGATTTATATGAATTCACTTTAGAAAATTATTTTGCATCGGCACACTCCTGTCAATTATAGGGGAAACAACTCGACATTTTCTAACCTTTGCAAAGTGATTTTCTTTGTGGTCTCGTGTCCATTTAAATTTACGTACCAATGTTTGTGTAAGACCACAAGACCTTTCTTTGCTGTCAAGACAATTTCGATAATAAGATAAGAATGTACTTTAATTGGTGCAATTGAAACAAACAAATGTATTTTTAAATTTCAGACACAACATGATTTAGCCAATAAAATTTTGCAAAGTGGCAGAATGTTTTATTGACAACTCTTTACTGTAACATCAAAACCAGACTAAAGTGTAGAATACATACACTCACACAAAGAAAATGCAGCACAGTTCACTGAACATCTTCTCATTTATATAAACATCAAGATGTGATGACTCTATTCTACTGATCATTTCATTAAAACACATCCAACACCACATAATATAATAGCACAAGTCAAAGCATAAGATTGAGCACATAGTTTACTTCAAAATCATAATTTCTAAATCACAGGTGCTGAAGAACCAAGCCCTCTTCAGGAGTTATGTTGAATGGAGAGTTCTATGGTTCTTGACAACTGTGCTGAAGTATTCCATTGTGTTCAAGAAATGCTACTTACTAACTTTCTCTCTATTTTCACATCTGTCTGTGATGGATAAAAAATGTCATTTTATAAAATTATGAGACGAGAGGAACAAAGTTAATAAGAAGGAAAAAATGACTTTTGTTGTGTTATTTGAAACATGAAGCAAAATATTAAGAAAAAATTTCCATAATCAGACATGAAAATATTTTCATTACATGATGAATTTTCTATATTTTCTCATTGATCATATTTTAAATAATAAGACCAAATGTGTTTTTTTGTTTCCTTTTCTAAGATGTTTATATTTATACTGTAGCCCCTTGTACTTGGCTAAATCAGAAGTAGGCGCTGGAGTGAAAATTTCAAAGGTTATGTATGATAAAGAAAATAGCCCTAAAAGATAAAGGGGTTAGGAATCTGCTCCTTAGGTAAAAACATGGTGGATTCGAAATTTGAATCCTACCAGGGGATGGGAAAGATTAAAAGATTGGAATCTGTATTTTTTTTAAGTGACTCAGGACGTCCTGGCTTCTGGGATAGGGAAACCCGGTCTACCCTTCTCAAACAAGGGAAAATATATTTCAGAGGTCCTTTGAATTTGTTATGCACCAACACCAATGGATAATTTATATGGACAAACAATAGTAGAACTCCAAAAATGAGAAAACCAGTAAGCCACAAAGCAGGAAAAACAAAAACAAAAAAAACAGGAAAGTCCCAGATCTAAGCAGAAACATCAGTTAGTTGTTGCAGGATGGTCAATCACCAAATGTCAGTGAGTTCATCAAGTTCTCATCTACAAAGTTCATGTTCTGCTCCTGGGGAAACAACAAACAAAGCTGATAATGGAGTTGGTGACAGGTTTAATGTAATGCTTGGCCAAAGTTGAACATGTGTCGGTTATTTGAGTTTGCAGAGAGAACTTGACATAAAACACATGAGACTCTGTTATCCAAACAGTATGGCACTAGAACCTAAAAATAGATTTTACAGTGTTAATGGCTTGGCTGCAGATTTTCTGTTTGTGTAGGCATTGAACAACCCGTGGGGAGATGTTTGAATCAGCTGTGCATTGATAACTTTACAAGCTGCTTTACTTCTTCCAAGTTTCAAGTTGAGCAAAGCATTTGTGCAGTACGCAAAGTTGTTAAGTCAAACCGATCAAATTTGCATCATCCGATCGTTTCCTTTTGTAAATGGTACACACAGCTAGGTCCATATGATGACTTAATGAGATCTGGACCCAGTCCAAACTGACATGGAAGCAAATGAAAATCAGACAGACAAAAACTCCTCTAAAAATGTATATGTGTAAAGATCAACATTAAAAGTCACTTATACTACTTGAAAACTATTCTACTTGAAATAACCTTGCTACTGTTCATGATAACTTAACATCTTTCTAAGATCTAGAAATTGCTTGCACTGTTGACATACATAATTATATATACATGAATTTGTTAAGAGTGTCCTTGAATTCTTTAGCTGCTGGTCTGTTTTGTTTGGCACAAAGTCTTACTTTGTTGTGAAACTAAGCTCATATATGAGATGTGGCAAGATAAAATCATGTGTTGGTCAATTTCTGAGCATACAGAAGTATTGGTATCACATTAAAGCTCATTTGTTTTCTGCTGCTGAAAAAATGGTTGCTCTATACAGAGTAGAAGTTGAAATGGTGGCAAGTAAAGAGGCTGGGGTTGACCTGCTGCTGCGTTGAACTGAGCAAGAAAATGGCCAATCAATTTTGCTAGTCCCCTTAAATTTTCATTCAGTTCATATCACTGAATTACAATTTTTGGATTTTTGCTCAATATAGTTCAGGAAGTTCAATTCTAAAAAACAATAGATGAAAATAGAAAGGTTTTGTACTAAAGAAAAATTATGCATTCAAAATTTACTTAATGAAAAAATTGTGATTTCTCCTATGGCCTTGCTTTGATGATTGCCTGATTTCAACATGTCGCATCTCATACACATTTTTAAGAAACTGTATAACAGAAAGTTGACCTCACCCTTCACCGAGTTACTGTTCCTTCATGAAGTTTACAAGACAAGGAGTGGCTGATAATATTCTGTATATCTTGTGCCCAGGGCAAATGGGTCGGAAGTCGTGCCAGGCGATTATGAGCTATGGCCATTTTTAACTATTTTCTGACTCAGATACCAAAATTTTTCTTTTTTTCACAAAATGAAAATTTAACCTTTTTTAACCTGAAAAAAAGAAAAAATTGATGGCTGAGTCGGAAAATAGTTAAAAACATTGGTAACTGGTAATTGTCCGGGGCGACTTCCGACTCATCTGCCCTGGACGCAAGACATATATATATACGTGAGGCAAACCTCAAGGAAGAAATTCATGAGGTAAGGGAGCTTGGCTTCAGAGATGTCTACCCACTGTAATTCTGGGATTGGAATTACCTGCTGATATAAATTTTTATAATGACTGTAAATAAATTTTTGAAAAAAATACATCACATTACTTAGCTATGATTCTTTCTGTGCAAGATTAAAAGCTATCTTGTCTATTGACTAGGCCAATACGTTTTTGCAATGCTCTCTATGTATGTGCACTGTTCAGCAATATTAACTGTTCAACATTACTTACTATTCAAAATTACTTACTGTTCAACATTACTATTTGCTCAAAGAAACTGATTCAGTACCCAGATTGTTTTCCACAGTATACAGCTGTTGTAAAAAAAGAAACCAAAAACTTACACTGTGATATTGTCAAAATCATCTTGATCCATTATATAATAAATTATTTTCACTGTAATCCTCCTTCTCTTTAGGTCTACCTATAATAAATAAATTATGCTACAGCACTGAGATGTATAGTGCCTAACCTAATCTGCTTTCTGGACTGCTCCATTTTAAAGAATTTCTATCTTCCTATTCACCCTGATGTGAGAGCCTGGTCAGTTAAATAATTTAACTCTTCACAGCAGAACTTATGTCTCCTTGACTAACTGACAAAATCTCCTTCACCAGATTTTTCTTTTTCGTTAAAACAGTGCATTTTTTTTGCGTACTTGCGTTTTCAAGAAAAATTTTGGTATACTTCCACTTTCATGAAAATTTGTTATTAACTGCAGAAAGATAGGACTGAATTTCATACTCATCTTCATTAGTCTACTTTAAGTTACTAACATTTCCAGCTTCAGACATGAAAGTGTACAACTATGATGAGAAAGTCTAGATCTACAGGTGGCTTGACAAACTTTCAACATCTCTTAACATAAACATCAAAATACTTTACATAATCATTAACTATGCAAGAAATTCTCTTCCAAACTTATTCTGTTCTTGCTACAATAAATACTTAACAAAACAAAGCTGCAGTTGTTTTTGCCCATGTCTGTCTACCACTCTAAGAACAAAAATTCATCACGGTAGCCCCTACATTAGTTGGTGTGCACAACATTCGTGATCAGTGATGGTGTGACCTATGTATCATGTTGAGGGTTAATTTCTTGACTATATTTTCCTCTTCCATAGTTCTCACCCTGTACTGTTCAGTTTATTCACTTTCTGTTTTGACTGGCAGATGAAAAAAACCATTAATGATCACATTGAATTATCTCATCAATTAATCATTCTAAAACATTACTAACAAACCAAAACAAAATTGACTCAAAGTATGAGTTGACTTTGGGCAGTCAACCATTGCTTCTGCTGGTCCTGGCTTCTCATCCTGGAGGTCAATTCCAACTTCAGCTTCCATATCAGGAATGTTGGACATATTGAAAAGCAGTCTGTATGAATGGTGCTCCCATATGGCTGCAGTCCTAACTTTCTTTTCTGGACTGTGAAGACTGAACAGATGCAATGTTGTTCTAACTTATTCTTCACTCATGAAATTCTGCTCCTTGCCTGTGGCTCTGAACTCAAGAAAAAAGCAAAAACAAACACAAAATTACTTTGCAGCTTGATAGATACATCACTGTTGTGATGAAAATTACTGGCATTTACAAAGAAATTAGACTATTATACTTCCAAATTTAGATCGTGAACTGTCTCCAATAGCCTATTTCCACTCCCCTTTTCTCTTTCTCCCACTTTCCTCTGCAGCTGTCACAGACTGTATCTTGTAAAACCATGTGAAAATTGTACATGGCGATATAACTGCATAATATTTTAACTCACAGCAAAAACTTTTATTGATTTTCTGCAACAAAAACAGCACAGTCTAATTTGTAAGCAGTTCTGACGGCAAAATCAGGAATGTGCTACAACTTCATCATGTTGTAACAATTCATATCTTCTTGTTTCATGTCATTATTTCATGCACAACTGACAAGTGCAGAAACATTTCTGTAACTGTCTGACATGGTGGCCAGTCAGACTTTGCCTACGTTTTTTAAAGATGACAGAATGTTGTGAGCATAAGTGGTAATTTTTTGTCTGTTATGATCTGCAACAATATTCATGAAATCTGAAACATATTATCATATTTTGCAAAGACAAAAATTGGCTTTTATGTCCATGAAATATTTCACTGAAACAGCTGTAGCAAAATAATTAATTATTGAATGTGTCTGTTGCATTTATTTAGTTTTCATTATTTTTATGCAATCTGTAAATCACTAATAACAATTTCACCCTTAAATGTCATTGAGATAAAAATTACTTTGTCCTAGCGAAACATTCCAATGGCACTGATTCAATTTTTTTCCTATTTGTGTTACTCATTCTGGTTATATCACAATAATAAATCACACTGACATCCAAAATAATCTTTTGATTGAAACTAGTTTGAGCAAACTAAGCAGCTGTGGTATTTTGTAATGACAACTTTTTGCAATGCTCTGTGTCCTACAATGTTTCAGACAAATTTTTGCCAGTTTTTTCATATAATCAGAACAGAACCCACGGCTTTCATGGGAGATTTTCTAAATATAGGTCAAACTGATACTACCCTGCGACTTAAAGTGTATGTCAAGTGTGTGCACCTCAATGCTGGTATTCTGGATGATTAGACTGAATGTGACTCTAAGAAAACATGTTTAGTATTTCAAACCGTCACTGTATCAAACGTACAATTGTTGCAAGTTTCCTATTCAATTATTATTGCTTTTTCAGAATAATGTCATGGTGAGCTTTTTTCGGATTTATCTAAGTAGAAACACAGATCTTTATGTAACACTGGCATGTGCCAAATTTCATAAAGATACATTCATAGTTTTTGAGTCCATAAGCCTTTTATGGGTTTTGTTGCAGATTTATTGTGATAGGTCTTTGACTGTGTAATGATGACATGTTGTAAAATTTGAAAATAAACTTGAACTATTTGCATTTTATGAGAGATCTGAATTTATTTTGTACTTCGCAAGTTTATCTGTGGTTTCATATTGTTATATATAATAATTCACACTGTGCACTGTGGTTTTGATTTCTAATTACTTATTTACTTGGATCTAGTCTGTCTTGACAACTGTTGCCTCAGTCTTTTGAGTGCGAAAACTGGATGCAGATCTAGACTCTATTACTACTAATCTTAACCCTACGATCTAGTCTAGCTAGATCTAGATCTTTAGGCTATACAACAGGTGAAACGCTCTTTACAGAGCGAATCACGTATATATACTGTCTGGCCTCTCCTATCGCATCGCTGTGTTATTTCTCAGCTTATCAATCATGGGCTGTCACGGGACATAAGCTAAAGAATGTCACACCTGATGATATGTACAAACCATAGACATACTATACTAACAGCACGAACTTTTGACATGCCTCAACACTTCTTCCGGTTCGGAACTAATTTCTTTCGCCATATCAACTCCAACTAGGCTAGTTGATTAGCTCCCCTTAAAATGGTACCAAAAAGTAAATAAATAAATAAATAAATAAAGATTTGTCGCATTTAAATAGGGTCCAAACTTATGATTATTACATTACCCATATTTTGTCAAAATAATCGACGATGACAGCTTGTTTTGAAACTGAAGGAATAAAAAGTAAGCTTCATGATACTAATATTTATTGAAACCAAATATTTTGCCCCTCCCTTTTTTGTTCAATGTTTGAATCTTCCTGTTGTCAGGAGGGATGTACTATGGTTAGTAGGACAAGTCATTGTTGCGAATTTCACTGTATTCTCTGTCTCTGACTTTTAATAAAATCAAAATCAGTTAAAAGAAAGGAAGACTAATACAATCTAGTGTAAAATATAGTTTGTTTTATTTTAAAATAAATAGTAGTTTGTTTAGATACGTAAAATTTAGAAAAAAACCAAATGCAAAATAATAATAATAATAATAATAATAATAATAATTTTAAATTAAAATAATAATAATAATAATAATAAAACAAACTTGTTTTTTGAAGACATTGACAGAATAATACTTCACTCTGTATGTCTGTTTTTCTATTTTATCGAAACTAATAAAACAGGATTTTATTTGTAATTTTCTTCATTTCATGTATTAAAAAAAAACAAAAAAACAAAGCAGTTTTTAAAAAAAAAATTGAAATAAACAAAAAAAAATGTGATGTTTTGTTATAATTGGTAATAATTCAAATAAAGCTATGAAATTAAAATGTCATCTTCGCTGTACTTAAAGCAGCCATGATATTGCTTGCATTATAGTTTTTTTTTTTTTTTTTTTTAGATATCTTAAAAACAAAAAAATTGGAATTGAATGAGTGAATGTTTGTTTGTTTGTTTTTGTTGGGATTTAATGGTACATCAGCACGACCACAGCTGTATCTGTCAGATACGGTGATATACGTTTACACGTCAAGAAGAAGAGAGGAAGGAGAGTGGGACAGAAGACAGTAGCAAGGAGAGAGACAAGAGATGTCACCCTGGAACATCGAAGATGGCATTCCATGGAAGACATCCTACTGATGGCGGGCGTTCATCGCCTGCAGGTGGGAGCAAAGAACTTATATACCGCGGATCCCAGCTGGGGGGATGAGTTAGTGAGTGAGTGAGTGAATGAGTGAAAGACATAGGTGAGGGATTCTATGAGTGAGTAAGTATGCCTATGAAGGTATAGAAAAGGCGTTTTTGGTCTGGTTACGTCTTTCAAACACCTAGAGGCAGTTATCTCGATATTGCTCACAAAGAATATCTTTATAAAATTCACTCAATAAGAGGAGGAAGCTGCTTGTACGGTCCAAGGGAAAAAACTGCGTAAATATCTTATTTCAACAAGATTTAACAATTATCTCCCATTTATGAACATTTTTAAAAATTTAACTCGAGTTCATTTTTTTGCGCATTGTTCGGTGCACATTTTATTAGTTCAGAAATAACTATCATCGCATATTGATGTAGAGTACAAACTGATTTGGAGCAAAAGTGACAGAGAGCACAAATACTGCGAGCCCACGCATTTCGTCAAAATGTCTGTCTCTATGACAGAGCACCAGTTTTTAAAGAATGGGAGTTAACTCGTACAATCTTAATGAAATAGGTATTTATTTGATCATTTCCCTTGAAACTATTCATGGGAGATAATTGTTAAATCTTGTAGAAATTAAATATTTACGCAGTTGTTCCTCTTTGAATATGCAACCAGCTCCGTCCTTTTCTCAACTGAATTTTACATGTATAAATATAACAAACATGTAATTGCCAGTGCGCGCGCTCACACACTTAACTGTGTCTTGAGCTATTCTCTCTATGTGTACTAAGACTTATAAAAACTGTGGCACAACTCAACAATTGATAGCATAGTGATAGATCTCGGCCTAATCAACATTTCTCGATGAAGTCGAAGTTTGACCACTGTGTCATTATCTTGCTTATTGAAATAGATGTATCTGTCAAAAACTTCGCCTTCTGTTCTTCCTGGGTTTCAGCCTTCTACTGTTCCATTCAATAACAAAGGTAGCTGTTCTGATGGATCAAAAATCAATCACTCATCTGTTTCTAAGCAATGTTGTCAAGTGCAGCAGTGAGCTGAGATGACAGGCACATCAAAGAGAGATCAGATCCAAACCTAACAGACTTTTTCTTTTTTTTTTTTTTGTCAGACTCTTGGAAACTGATTCTAGTGATTCAGGGGAGGCAGAAGATCGGTCCACCCCCTCGCTTGCTGATTCGACCAATGTAGCAGCCGTCTACATGTTACAAAGATTATCGCCAAGGAAGAAGAGCCTTTAAACCAATTAAATGTGATTGTTATCATCAGTTAGATTAGATATAGCTTTATATTTACAAATTAGTCTTGCTTTCAATGAAGTCACAATCACCAATTAAACAAACAAAAAATCAAAGCTAATTTTTTGTGCAGCCTGTTCAAAGTTCATTCATAAATGTTGCAGTAGAAAAATGCAGACCTAGAAGTAGATCTAGCCCATATCCAAATTCCTCAGTTTTCGTTGTCTCTTGTTTTGATGCATTTTAGTAATCCAACATAGATCTAGAGTTAACTAGAGTTAAATATTTTATATACTGATGAGTTCATTGACACTGTGATTAGTGGAATAATTAGTTATACCATGCCTATGCACTGCTGACCAAAGAATCAAATAAATTCTTTTTTGTTATTATTTTATAACTATTTTCATTTTGAACTTTTTCATATTTTATGTTTTTACTTTTTTCTCTTTTAGCAGGAAATCCTAGCATTACAGCCAAAGCTGGAGAAGCTTAAGAGCCCCCTTGTGAAAATATTTAAACTACTTGGATTTCTATAATTATTCAAATAGCATAAACTGGATTCGGTTGTGTTACTTTTTTTTTGACTGCTCATTGTCATTCTTATGAATACTGTTTTTGTACCGCCCACTTAAATTAAGGAATTAAGTTTCACAATTTTTCTCTTACATTCTGAAAGTACTGACAAGTGACGGTTGTTATTAATGTTTTACTGAATAATCAAAACTGTCATCACTTTAAACTGTACATTGGTAGGCACTTCCTAAGCCATATGTTCTTTACTGATGTGATCAGGTGAATGATTATTTTTCTTCTGCCAATTTGTATCATTCACAGCTGAAGAATATTATCCTGCTCTATAGCTAGTGAAATATTAGAGAAGAGGGACAGTACTGAGTAGCCTGCTACAAGTCCAAAGAAGAAGCTTCACCCTTAATAGAACTGTCAAATGTTAGATGGGAGTCTTATGAACAAAAAAAAAATTTTCCAATCAAATTTTAAGTTATCGGCAATATATCAATCACTTAAATAAACAAGACGGAAAATAGACAGAGGTATATTATTATGTACATGTACTAGTATCAGCCCAATCATAATGCACAATGAACCTGCTCAGTTTAACTTTAACCGAACTATCAAAATGAAAGCAGCCTGAAAGAAACAGAAAAAAAGAAAGAAATTAATGATCAGAACTATTGAATTTGTAAGATCATTTTAATGCACATGAATACACCTGAGATTTGAGAGGTGCTCATCACCCTCACAATAAAATGTTATGAGATACTCTATAATCTCAAATTTGTATTGTCAGATTCTGCTTGGCACTCAGAGTTTAAGGAATGTGAAACCCAGTTTTGAGTTTGATGTTTCCAACAAAATATATTCCCTGGTTTCACAACTGAAAAATACCTTCTTTATTACAGTTGATCAATTCAAACTTTGTACTGTGCTCAACATTTGACATTCCAACTACTGTAGCACATTTAAATCTGCGTAACTAAAATATAGGCTTTGCCCACTCTACTACCATGTCCAAACCTGATTTTATACTTTGAGATGCCTCTTGCAGTCAGGGCTTGAGCATGCACTAAACCCTATATTCTTCACATGCACTAAATCCCATATTCTTTAAGTAAGTATCTTTTGTGTAAATATATCCAAATGTGCTAACGCGCCGTTAAATCCCAACACAAACAAACATTAAGACAGCAATGTCAGAGTAGTGGCGGACTCAAAGTTGCAAGCTGGACTCTAGTTTTAACCCTTATGAGATATGGTAAGACATGTAGTCTTTTATTTTTCCATGGTGGCTTTTGCTTGTTCCATTGTGGGGTCTTTTCCTCAAAAATGGGGCAAGAATACATGTATGTACACATATAGAGTTAATGTCTGATCAGATCTGACTGAACACATTTGGTCAACAGATGACATCACTTGGCGTAAGAGTTTTTCACAAAAGTGAAGGTGAACTGGGAAAAAAAATTCCTAAGATGTTATTGTAATAATTTGTGATCAGGAACTGCATGCAGCCATGATAAATGTTTCCTATACTCACACATAATTACACCATGATACAACTCATGTGCAGCCATTCCTCTGTGTTGTAAACATGAATTCCATACATCCACTGTGTCATAACTGATGCTGTCTTTTTTTTTTTCGTGAGCAAAATATGCATGACACCATATATAAAACTCACTCAAACAGACTTGCAGTACAAACATACTAAATAATCATCTAAAGAAAGAGCCAAAACAAGTAAAAAAATTTTTATTAACGAACTGGTAATCACAGATTATCTGGGCACAAGGGCAGCGGATGTGCAGTGATGGTTCTTAAATAAAACCAAGCCAATATTTTGTGGGAATAAAATAGAAAAGCAGCACCACTCCATTTTCACCAATAAAATATTCCCTAAAGGTAATGAAAAAATTGACTTCATTACCAATATCATGGGGGAGGGGAGAGGGAAATTTAAACATGTAATAAAATGAAACATTATTTCAGTTGAAAGCTCTTTTGACTGAACAGCCTAATAATTAAGACATACTTACAGATCAGGTTGAAAACTGATTGATAGTGGTCTCTGTCTAAGAACCTACTACCTAAGAACTGTCTCTACTGCGAAACAGAATTTTTTGCACTACAATTCACCTCCATAAGTATCTGCTCCCATATAAAAAAATCCACTGGTGTCGGGCCAAGACATGTGAGTGCTAATGGTACAATTTCATGACACACTGTCCACTTGACAAATACTCAGTGGTAGGCAAAATGGGAAAGGAGTAGAGAAAGCAGGACTGCAAGGAAGGGGGGTAATGGTTAATGTATGACTGCGTAATCAGGTCACACATGTGATCTCGCTTGTAACCATTTCTTTGTCTGCAGCTATCATAACTGGTTCTGTGTATAAGGAGTTTAGCCTCCTGACTGGTCAGCTGTTTTCCTACTTTGGTCGGTCTGGCTAATTTTAAACACTTGAATCATTTATGTGATTACACATAAGGTAACATAGCCATAACATGTGTTCATTCAACAGTGATACCCATCATGTGGAAACTCACACTTGGTTTGAAAGAAGCAGATCATTACTAATAAAATTATACAGTAGGAAAGGTCAGGAACTGTTAGATCTAACTGAAAAACATGCGATGGAACAAGCTGTTCATATTTGCATATAAAATTTTGACTAACAGTAATGATCACCTAATTATAGCAATCAAGACACAGAATTGCATAACTTTTCAATCTGTCTGAGAGCCTGTCTATCTTCTGCCAAAACCCAACTGTTTTTGTCTCCCACTGATCAAGCTCTTCTGACTCTGAGCAGAAATCATTGTATTGTGAAAAAATATTGAGAAAACTGGACAAAACATGAAAAACAAGAATGGCAATGTTGTACTACATCTTTAAGTAATGGTCTCAGTTACAGATAACAACAGCTTTGACCTACTCTGACTATATCATTCTCTGGATGACTGAGTCAGCAGTTCTTTCTCCTTTTTTTTTTTTTTTTACCTTAATTTTACAGAGGATTTTGAGCAAATTTAAATTTTCATACGATTTAATAATTGTACAACGCAACTTTCAAATATATGACAACCGGAATGAAAGTGTATCATCACGTATCTTGGTTGTATTTTCACTTTGTAGCAATACAGAATGAAACTTGATGACTTAAGACTTTATGCCTTGTGTGTACCATCATTTTCAATGTCTAGCAATAAACTGAGGAAACCTGTGGTATAGCATTACCAATACACGTACCAGAACCAATGGCAATGCACATCCACTGTGAGTACTAATACGGCTTTATGACAAATGAAATAATCAGTGCTCTCAATATGGATCTCCATGTGGCCAGAGGCTGGGCTAGGTAGCTCAAACTGGATATTAAGCCATGATGCAAAATATCAGGTCTCCTTAATTTTAAAATGTATAAAAAGTTTTCTCTGCCCATCGTCCATTTTGCCCCACAATACCAATAATTAATATGCATAAAAACAAGCCATTTCATATCAATTGTGTATTAGCCGATGTGCACAATGTAGATACATATACAAAGAAATTTATACCTCTATCAGTAACCCTGTGACAATTCACAGTGTTATACAAATCTGGGATTGATTACTGCATATACCTTATATGTGAGCACTTTGAGATTCAAAACAATCCATTCCACTGTCACACAAATGAACATAGTCAAATGTGAAATGATTACAAGAAAAAAAAAGGTTGTGGTCTGCAAGGCAGCACATTGAAATTTCCCTCCTGTCAGTGTTCCACACTCTGTAATGTAAATCAACCAAGTTTGCAGTTACACGATGAAAACACAGAAGGTAAGTTATTTAATAAAAATAAATACAACAAAAGTTGTAAGTCACAGCTTGCAAACTATGAGACCCAGGTGTTGCAGATTCCTTGAGAACTTCATCATCCATATATAATAAAGTGGCTGGTTCTTGCAGTATGATGAATGGACATTCAAGGAAAAACTAGCAAAGTTATGACGACCAGCATGTAACTTGCATATACTGTAATTTGTATATAATGTTTTGAATAAAATTCAAAAGACATCTCCATATATTGAAGAACAGTGCACATACACAGATGTATGTAAATATAATAAAGATATTGGCACTAGAATGGAATAACGCAGATATAAATAAACAAATAATTGTTCACGTCTTGAAGACATAAAAACATTTGTAAACAAATTTTTCTAAAAGAGAGACACAATGGCTTGTGTACTGTTTTGTACACAACTATTTGAAATCACCGAAAACTGGAAAACAGAAATTAATGGATCTTGAAAGTCAAAGACCAGAGGAATACAAATTACTTTAACAAAAATATCTTGAAATACTTGTAAAGGGCTTGTAAAAAAAACAAAAAGAGCCACATAAAAATTGAGCATAGTCTTAACATATGAAGCACCAGGCAAGATACAAAATGTATTTTATATACATTATAAAAAACATTCACATATTAATAAACGATTCCATTAAGAATAAACATTCACATATTTAATAAGTCATTCCATCAAGAATAAAGATTCACAATATCAATAAGTGATTCCATCAAGCCATAATATCAATGTGCTACTTTTCTTAGGCAGATTTAATATTTTTACAGTGAAAGTCTTTGAAAGAATACATGTAACAGATAAATTAGGTATGAAAGAAAGGCCACCCACGCCAACTGTTGTGACATTAGCCAAAAGTCCTATCTTGCACACAAATCACAGTTGAACACTGAGCTTGTCAGAATGTACTGATCTTGCACAAACGTGGAGGAGGAAGATAATTATATTGGACTAATAACCAGATGATGAGCTCTCAAAGGTCTGAGGTAATGTTTCAACATGTCTAAACACCCCTGGTAACTTGCAAACATATTCCCAATCTCCCCTGAGAACCCTTGTGATGACAACATGTGTTTGTGTTGACCCTGTGTTTTGATGTGAATATCTACATCACCATGTACAAATATCTATAAAAATTGATTAAAAATCACAGTAAGAGCAATTTTGTATTCAACTTATAAGGCTGATGGACATGCATACTGATTGAACCACATTTGAACAATGTAAGTAATTTGCATATCTGATAGCATTACTGATGGTCATGATTCTATTTGTCCTTTGTCCTGAAATACATTCCAACAATGGCACTTTGCAAAATCAGATAATCATCAGCAATATGTGGTAATCATGCATTGCCTAGATACAACTGTAGTATATATATTATTTATATATGAAACGCACAGCTGCCTTTGGTGTCATGTAGTTTTATTTCTTGTTCAGCGTCTGTAAAAAGCTCTCTGGGAAGTATTACCAATTTAGACTTGCCTGCTTTCCAGGGTTACATGAAATCCTCCTGCATTTTAATCCAACTTTCGGCCTTCCTCACTTGAGCATAATTTTCCAATCTGATGACTTGAGCATTTTATATACCATTTCATGCTTTATCCTCATTTTGAAGGTCGCTCAAGTATTGTTTTCACACACAATCAAGGAACTAAATGAGTAATGTTAATGTCAAAACTGAACTTCCAAGTGCCTATGTTGATGTTCAATTTGTTCTGCTGATTTGTTAGGTGATACATGATGATTCTAAGCAAAAAATATGGACAATTTCTCATGAATACTTTTCCTGAGAACATTCATGAAGTTTTGCCATGATTTTCCTTTCTATTTGTGTCAGGTATTCCTACTTCACTGCTGTGGATGGACAGGTCTGTTAGAATGAGCTTTCTGGCTGTCTTACTTTTGTTCCAAAATCATTACAAAATTTTTTTCATGAATTCACCTTGACGATATTTTTGAGAATGACCTTCATAGCTGTGAAGCTTTGAAAAAAATGCAATTCAGAAACAGAAAAATAAAAGTGAGGTGAATTTGAGATTATGGCACTGACAGTTCTTTTTAGATTCAAGTACAAAGAAAGGCGGCTGAAATATTATCTGCCTTTTTTCATTTAAAATGCCAAATCACAGAAAAAATGTCACAAAATTGTTACAATAAGAGAAAGAAAACAGTTTTCTTTCCTCCCAGAATTTTTCTTGATGATTGTTTCAAGTAAAAGAGTAGCAAACATTTCTTTTTCACTTGCTATTAAACTCATTCATCAAACAGTAGCCAGGTGATGAAAAGCAAAGCTAACAACAATCACATGTTCTGTCTGCACTGTGCTCTTCCAGCCTCCAGATGATATCACACAGTCCTTGACCTTGTGCTGCTCAATGATGAAAGCAGCCCTTTCCCAAAGGTACCTAATGAGGTGCTGTGAGTCTCTTTCCAGTGAGGACTGACCTATATGTATATATATTTTATGTTCCAGTCACATCTTAAGCTAGATCTAGCTGGCCATTGAGTTAGACATTGGCCTCTTGGTGAAAGTGCTACAGATCACATCCTAGCTGGTGAATGGGAGAGATTAGCTTTTTTTTTTTTTTTTTTTTTCAGTGGCTCAACAGTACCCTGGCTTCTCTAGCTTTTTCAGATCTGGTGAGGTTCTGGTATGTTGAACATATTAAATGACAGTTGTATGGGGAAAAAAATTCATAAACTCCCTAAATTATCTTGAAGATTTTTCCATTTAACTGGACATGCATTTTAAACTGAGATAATCCCAACCTATAATCCCAACTTGTAAGGAACAAACTACTATCTATATTCATTGACAAAGATATGATTTCTAAATGATACTGAATAGAGAACTTAGCTGGGTGAAGTCTGCATGGATAGTCCAAGGGAAGTAAGTTTCTCTAACAAAGCAAACAGAGAGAGAGAGAGACAGAGAGAAAGAAATGGCCACAATCCAAAAATCTGTGTAAGCAAACAGGAATGTTGAGTTGAAAGGAGAGCAGAGCACACTCAAGAACATGCTACATATTACTACATCTGGAGCTCTTCATTTATGCAAATGGTTGAAGGGTCTGTGTGTTATTCTGCATTACTGCTGTAGTAGCAATTACTTAGATTGGTGTTCTCTTCTGCAGTGTCTTTTGTGGCTGAAATTGCTGATGTTTGCTGAGCATGACCTCTTCACACAACCAAATTCAGACCGACCAACACAGCTGTATTTTTCTCATCTTTGTGGACTGGGTATTGTCACATCAAACATTCTGTGCTGCCATGTAGTCAGGGCTTTCATCTGGTGGCTGTTGACAACACACCTCATGCAAATCATTCTCTACTGAAACTCCTAGTCCTGTAAAACAATCAAGAAAAGCAGTGTAAGTTATGATGGTGAAAAAATGCTGTCTATATAGACTGAATGCCTCTCAAAATATTGCCTGAATATACTTTACAAGAAAGTTTTAGAACACATAAAATACCATGATTACCCAGATCAAAAGTTCACTTTGTCCATACAATATTCATTAAATACATTGTTGCAATATAAGCATATTCTAAAATATCTGCATATCTTTGTATGTAAATATTCACTTTCTATTACCAAAACATCAATGATCAAATTAAAGGTCTACATGGGTTTACACACACTACTGAGATTTCTAAAATAGGTCAGAAAATAGACAACTTGAATATCTGGATATCTTGATTGGCTCATTCAACCGGATAACTAAAGGTATTTTTAAACCTTGATTCAGGTTCAGCATTATCAGAAATTCTAAAAAACACAGGCATTTGCAGGCAAATGAGGTAAAACATATATGTGACTCATCACAAAGATTCGGTCCACAAGGTACACCGGGCAGTTTCGAGCAATGTGGCAGAAAGGTCAAGGAAGGTCAAATGGTCGAATTTTGGATTTTTGCACCAACCTATTCTTTAAGCATCACTGCATCATGTAAATATATCAAAACA